>JARQTG010000262.1:598900-762375 GCA_030142615.1 Syrista parreyssii
TATATATATATATATGTGTGTGTGTGTATATATATATATATATATATATATATATATATATATATATATATATATATATATAATGTATACCTTACTTGGTAAAGGACTATGATGTTTGCATTGTACAAAAACTGTAGTAAGTTTCGTTCAGCAGACTCTTATACCAAAAGCTTTTAGCAAACTAACGATAGCCGATAATCACACAGTGGACGATTACCTGAGTCAACTTCCTGCTGTGCATAAACCGTATATAACAGTCAATAAAATAGCTAAGATTGTATCGTCTTAGAAGAAACTTAAAGGGTAAACGTTACCCGGGACGGAGCCGACGGAATGATCTTCCGGAATTGGCTAGCGCAACGTCCACACTGTGAAACTTTACGAGTAGACAGGAAAAACCAGGAATGCCTTCTAATTCGTTCTTAACGACACGGATAGCTTTAATGGCCCCCGGAGACGTAGCATCTGTCGTATTTTTCTCGGTACGACGTATTTTAACAGCTATTCTATATCGCAGCAGACTCACTTTACCTAGTACAGTGCAGCAAGCCGAGGGCCGACAAGTTCCAAGGGAATCGATGACGTCATCGGCTAATAACGGTATAAACTATCACGCAGTCGAATATGTGCGTATTGACGGAGGGAAAAAAAAAGAAAAAAAAACATGGTCGAATGGTACGGATGAAAATTAACGGATGCTGCGAGAAACTTCAAACGGTATAAACTCTTGTATTTGTAATTATGACATTACCACAGGAGGCTGTGTGTATTCATCTTTTTTTTGTTACAGTGAAATTACAACATGGCGGACTCTTTGATAATGGATAACAAAAAAGGTACTTTTTTTTTTTACACGAGTAATATTATATTCAGCCAGACAATGTAGAGTTTTAATACTTTTATGCTTTACGTAGGTGGATCGAGCGGTTTTTACGGACAGTTAGGAAAGCATGACGAACGGGAGTTTGCAAAATAGTAGACAACACGGTAATAAGAGGAGAGACGACGCGACTAGAGTTATGCTTAATGCACTGTGCCTTATGGATGTCGCGGTTATTAAATCATGATAATTTTACGTTATAATCGTCGACATGTAACTTCGGCGTGTTCTTGCTACACTAAACCGATTACATCGTGGTTTGATATTACGTTTAGAAATGGATTGTAATGTCACGGCTATTCGGAGTTTCGTACGTCCGTCCCTGTGATTATCGCGGATTATTATTATTATATTTAAATTAGTAGCTGCCGAGCGATCTGTGCATTTAGAATATTGACATCGGACAACGATGTCTTTACTGATGTAAATAGGATACGTATAGACGTGACGTAAGACGTAAATTATTAATAAAAAAATATTAATTAAATTATTCGAAATCAAACATCCAAGTGAACAGTAAAGTAATCCTCGGATCTCGCGCGTATTTCCACCGTTAAAACAACGCATCAATCCTCCTTTTACAACAACATTAATGGCCAATTCCCATCCGTAATAGATACTAAAAGCAGACACGGTCATTGCCATTAGCACAGCGTAATGTCTCTGTCCTATACGCATACTCGAAATAGCACAGGTCTTGTTCAGGTGTCAAAGGTCACGCACGCATGTCGAATATTCTCACCGATAAAGCCTAGCATCGTCACATGATAATTCACTAAGAATCTACATCATAGTCAAGGGCTGATTTTACGCCAACTTAACCTGCTATTTTTGAATTGAATGCTCAATCTTTTTTTTAAATCATTTAAAAACACGAGAATCATCCAATTACCATAAAATCAGCCCTTTATTGTTATAAAAGTCTTTTTTCGACTTTACTTTGAAGCGGTGCTAGTTTTACCGCGGTCAAATATTCCACACGTACCTACTTGACTCGGTACGAGTTTTCTGATCCACCGTAAACGAATACTTTGAAACGACCTGTACAGCATAAACTCGTACGCCTCGCAAGCCATGCATATATCCTAAAATACATAAGAAAAGCCTAGGCGAAGACATAAGGCATGTAGCTTGCTTAGTTCTACTCCATATGTGTGTATATATATATATATATATATATATATATATATATATGTATTTTAGTTACATACACCTACACTATATGCATTGAGACTCTAGCGGATTTTCTTCGCTCGTATTCACGTATAAAAACCATCCCCTCAATTGTGTCGCGTACAGTGGAAAATCGCAACAATTTGTCTTTCATATGCTCGTCTGCTTCCTAGCGAAAAGAGGATACGGACTTATGGAACCAGAGGATATAACGGTTTTAGGTAAACGTGTGCGTCCGTCAAAAATCTATATTTATATATATACCCTCATATGTATATTTGTATATAAAGTATATATATATAGACATTACATGCATGACATCCACTAGCATAAGAGATGGTAATCGAACCGTCGAACCACTCGTATGGATTTCATCGTATGCAACTGCCTTCGGGAATTTAAGGGTAGTGCGAGGGTAACGTCTGACAACCCTCTAGTAGATCGGATGGGAATCAATTTGAAGAAGAAAGCTCGATTTGTCAGAGATTTTTTTTTTAGTATACATATATACGTTATATATTTGCTATATTTTTCAATGTCTGAACCATTTTTTTTTTATTTTGATGTATGTCAAATATCCTTCAGTGACGTCATCAACGCGTTGTACAGCCTTGACAAAAGTGTAGATGAAAGAAAATTATTATTATTTTTTTGAATAAATACGATTCCGTGCATTATGAGATTTGGCTGGGATTAACGTATCAGAAATGGCATCAGACATTTCCAAGGTCGTATCTCATAAGATTCATATCGCGTAAAATTGCAGAGGGAAAATTTAAGATTCGCGACGGTGCCTCCATCTGTCTGCCATACTTTTTCGTGTTTTGTTTATGGTAGTTGAGAAAATCGAAATAATCCAGACTCCCGCAGGAAACTCTCGACGACGAAAATGGAAGTAGCTGCGGCGTACATACGCACGGGATTGAGGTAAGTCCGTAATCCGGAAAATTCTCACGGAATTCGCAAAAGTGAAATTACAATCTAAACCACAACAACTATACGAAACAGTCGTAGCGCGCATTAGTGCCTAAGCAGGACATGGAGAATGGAGAATTTATCAGAAAATTCAACCAGCTCGGACCCTTCCCTACCAGTATTTACTTGTATTAGCCAGGGAACGACGTCCTCGCGTAACGTGGCGAGAGTCGTTGACGTCAAAACGTCAGAGGATCCGTAAGAGGAGGGTGTAAGCCGTTAAGGGATATCGTCAGGGTGAATTCGCCAGATAGAATATAGGGGGGAGAGAGAGGGATGCTTTTAATCGCAGAAACCCGATAATCCACTTTCAGACTAGTACAGTGACGCTAAACCACTTCAATTAGTAAGATGCCCGTGTCAATAGACGATGGATGAAATCTTGTGTGGTCGACAAATGCAGCCAATGCAAATTCGTCGCGAGTCTAGTCCTAATAATAGTAATAATGTTAGTCGACTATAATCCTGGATAATGATAAGAGGATTCATCGGGGGATTAGAATTTACTTATCACGCACGGTTATTCGGTTGACTTAACGTTTGATCCTACGTATTTAAAGGTTATGGTCTATAGCGAACGGCGGGAAATTCAAATTTTAGACATTTTCAAGATTTGCTCGTTACTGTGATCCAAGCATCCTTTATATAACTCTGTATGATGTGTGTATATACACTATGTATATACACTATATATATATATACACTGCTCCTTAGTATTCAGCAATCTCGTGCTTCGAAACACTGCGCCAGATTATAACCTATATGCGTTTATAGGTTATGCGAGGGAGTGTACTATGTTATGCATATATATGCAATATACTTATAAAGTGGGAACCGGAAGAGATATCGAGACTAGACAGCCACGTATGTATATGCGATGAAGCGTATATGGTATGTAAATAGATAGGTATACACTTGGTGCACACTGACTGTGTAGGGAATTTGGATAGGCGGATATATGCCTGCAAGTATGCACTAGACGACTACGTGCTCGCCAAAGGATAAATGCAAGGAGTGGGGATCGTGACGCAGAAGGGAATCCCTAACAAATGATTCATTCCTCCTTGCATTTTTCAGCATTTGTTTATTCAGTGTCAAGAGACTTGTTGGCTGGTTGGGTCAGCGCCAAACTCTGGTATTGCTTCATAAATCCTATCCAAGAAGGTCCTACATCATCTCGTATTGTGTCGCAAATAGTGGCGGCGCGTACCAATAATCGGATACGTCCCAGAAGATTTATAATGCTGTCCAACTAGCGAGACGGTTTATTTCGGCGAATCACTAGGAATCACGTGGACGGGCTGAACGAGCGTGCAGCTGGCAGCGCGTCTGACGGCAATCGAAATCTGAGGTTATGTTTTATAACAGTATGAAAAGTACTTATGACTAGTATATGTATATATGGAGGGTTTGTTACTTATTTGATTTATGCTCTCTCGTTTCTCTACGGTGCCTCCTTTTGATCTTTCCTTTCCTCCCTAATACCAAATTCTTGGATTTCAGTTAGATTCAAGAGAGCGTAAAGGCTCCCTCGCGCGACGCATTGTGGGAAACACGTGAATCACCGAGACCCGTTTCGACGCGGACCTATCTCACTCTTGTTAGATAAATGGTTCCCATTATCGGGCTTTATTGAAACGAATTATCCACGTTATTAGTTGCGAATTTGATGTAATTGAGGGACGCGCTGTGAAACGCGTGCATTTCTTATTTTCGACGATATTCTCGCGTGCACCTCTGCACTATGTATACATATATGGGCTTTGCCATTGGAGCGGCAACGATTGGGTTCGTGTGTGAGGCTTCGTCGGAATTGAATTTCTTTGAATTTTCCCGAACTCTGATTTTATTTTGTATGATTTTTTTTTAACGAAAAAAGGAAAAGTCTACGATGGTTTCGATAGACTTCGAATACGTTAAGGACCTACAAACACGAAATCGTACGTATTGTGCGCAATACTTGCTCAAGATCGAACTCGTGCAGCAAACAATACGCAATAATGATGCAAGGTGTAAAATAGGTGACGAAAATAATTTTTTTTTTTTTTCAAAAATACAAAAAAATATTTGTCAACTTTGCCAACCGTCGTTATAATATTAGCAGCAACATCAATTCCCCATAAAAATTCCCCATCGCTCACTAAACGCAGTATCGACGCTCGTCGCTCATTATTATCAATAATAATAATGCCTCGTGAAACAATCAAGCCCAGTTCATATTACCACAGTAATAATCCTCGACTTATTCGTCGATCGCCGAGCCCCATATTGGAAAAATAAAAAGCAAATATTCTTCCAATGATACGCCATTTAATTCCAACTAAGCTCTGCCTCTCCAATGCCACCAATCATATCGCAGAAGAATTCAATATGCCCGTCGCCCTATAAGAACGCTCCTTAAGGTCCACACGATAATGGCTGACGTCACCCTCAGCAGTGCAGCCACCGTGCCGTCACTGCGATCAGCCGATCCATCAAACTGTATACCAACAATGATTTAAGCACAGGTTAAGTGTCGCGCATAATGGAAGTCAGCCTTGAAGAATTTTCGCCAAGAATAAGCAGCTGTCATAATCTCAGAGGGGAAAAAAAATAAAAAATAAAAAAAATTTCCACCCACAGAGTCGCTCGAAACAATGAAAATTGTTCACCGCACATAAATCCACCTGCGTTTATTCGTTAGTTTAGCCATGTGCCCCGTGAGATTAGACCAGTCTCTACGTAGTCCGTTAGTGAGCGCAGCCAAAGCACGTCGTTTCGTGCGCCTTATCGTTGGCACTGGCGAGCTTAGGGCGCAGCGAACAAGATAGACCGTGTGTTAGTTTGACAAATGCGATAGCAGCTATGAAAATGAGATCCTCGCCGACACCCGGCCGATTCAACCTCAACGAAGACCCGAGATTAGCAGCGAGCGGACTGGCGGCTACAGATAAAGTGATTACTTTCAGCACCCGCTCTCATTCAGATCCTTTCTTTTAATTTAGCCAGTCCTTTTAAAGTCCCTCGGGGCTACGGCAGTGATAAAATTAAGCTCTGCTTTACCAAAGATTTATATATATACACTCTTGCCTTTATACGACCAGCTTTCTACTACGTATTTGTATTTCGATATTGTGGAAACTGATGATAAATTATATTACGCGACTACCGTATACCGGTACTATATGTGTGTATATATATATATATATATATATATATCCTTCAGCGCATGCGCACAAGCCTACTCGTTACCATTACAGAAGAATTGTCTCATTGCTTCGCTGGGAACGGACACCCGTCATAGTAAGATAGGTTAATATTTTTGAAGACAAAGAGATGACGGCACAGATCTTTAGCTTCCCTAGTAGACATTACATTGTGAAAATCAAGGATCCGTCAAGCTCCTAGTTGAGTCTATACTGGCCCAATGGGTACCTGGGCAGCTCGTGGACTGGCGCAAGGGTATTTCTACTAGAGCCATTGCGGACGTTATTGGAACTAGACACTCGGCTACGGTATTTATACGTTATACAGGCGCAAGCGAAGAACAGTAGCGTATGCCACTATAAATTCATCGATTTACTTCCACGAGTCAGTAAGAGATGAAAAGCAGGCAAGGTGTTGAAAACGAGATGAAAGAGAAAGTAGAGTAAAAGAAAATGCCAAATAGAGATTGAAAAAGGCGAATAATCTCTAACGCAATTTCATAAGAAAGCTCTTTGTCCCTGACGCAATTGTTCTTCGAGGCTCCTCGAACGTAACGCATGTAAATTCGAAAATCTGCTTTTGTCCGACACGGTCGTCCCGTCCGCGCATTCAAGCTACACGATGTCAACTCTGACGCAATACGTTGTAATAAGTTCGCGAAAAGTGACGCCTGACACGCGTATATCAACCAGAGAAATTGTCGGCGCTTTATGACTGCCGTAAAACAACTACAGTACTTACCGATCTTCTACCAAACATATTACATCGATACTCATCGCCACCGCGATATCGAAATAACGCAGTAAAATGCATGCAGCCACGCGCGTCGTTATATTCCTTCAAAATTTTCCTAACAACCAAATACTCACGAACGCTCCAAGCACACGTGACTATTGGCATTTAGTACTAATAAATGTTGTAATTTAAATTTAAAAAAAAAGTGACGTAACAAATATAAATATTGTCAATTGACAATACGTAATGTCCAATAGTAACGATGCAATTAACGCATAACGTCCAATGGACGATCTGTCCGTAATAACAAGTGCGACCAGTGCAGCCTCGGACAGAGCCAAGATAACGAAAAAGTCTAAGAAAATATCTTTTTTCTTTTACAACCCTTTCACAATGTCTATCTGACTTTTACAGTTCCGATAAAGCGCACCCTCGTGCGCCATCTGTGACGGGATCATTTTCCAAATTGAGAATAGCCCGTCGAACGGCGTTCGTACCGTTCACCAAAAAAAAGAGAAAAAAAAATACCTAACGCGACCTGACACAACCCAACCTAAACCTCGACCGAATGGAACTCGGCGTAAACCGTTAAACCGCCGTTTAATAAGCAGCCGCGTTAAATTGCACTACTGCAAATTAAACTCACCGCGAATAAATCCCTCCGGCAAAAAGGCAATCCCCTTTTTCGCGATGCTCCGTCCTTGCACGGGCAGGCAGGACCCTCGTAGGAAATGGCTCCCGGAGGACAGAAAGAGACTGCGAGACAGTTCGTATTTCCAATTGCTAAAGTATTCCGACAATGCAAAAGAGCACCGGTAGTTACGACTATTGTTAACCAGACCATATAAAATGCCCGACGTCGAGCAGCGAGCGATCATTTATTTTTATCCACGAGAACAACTCACCGCCGCAACACTCGCATTGTCGCTGTTGCTCCAGTTACAGTCAAATGATCATAACGCTAAGTTATTATCAACCATCGTTACTTCCTGCGCGTCTTTCAACGTCGAAATACCATAGCCTTCATCGACGCGTGTCCGCAGCGATACTCGAATACGTTGAAACTCGAGGCTTTTGCATTCGCCCGCTGAAACCTCCTGTTTATTCCAATGTTTCGACACCGGGCGTGACGCTACGCTAAGCCAATGGATACGGCAGTTACTTCGATTCCTAGACACGGTTGCGTAATCGCCCTGTCACTACTGTAATATCTGCTACCCGGTAGCCGGGCGATCGTTTCATTTTTTCGCTGTTGAATATACATTCTTTTTTATCCACATGGCTGACGGGCAATGATTGCGCAATGTTACTTCTACACTTTATCCCGGTCAAATAAAACAGACAATCTAAATACGTTTATATCCCACGTGATTACTTGATCGAAAAAATGTCGCACTTTACATTCTTAGCCCTCGCGCGCTTCACTGCACGTAACACAGTGTACCTAGGAATGTCCTCTTTCTACGGTAGCTACTGTACTCTTTTACATAGCACAATAGCGTATACGGTACGACAAAGTGCGCCATTGTGTAGACCTATCAATATTCGATTTGTCGATTTGACTGGTTGAAATTTCCTAAAATCGCTTTACGACTCAACAATAAAGCGTTTATGTGCGTCCATACGTAGATGAATATTCCATCGTTTTCGTATTATTCGTAAAGCCTTTAACTGCCCGAGTGAAAATTTCATTATGAGAATCGAGACCCTGTCAAAATTCTAACTGTCCCCAGTGGGCACCTAGACAGGCCTTGCTCTTATAGAAAACAAACCAAAATCTCTACCAAGCCACCGAGTTCAGTTGTCGGTATCTGAGCTTGCAATATACTCAAAGGTTATGATGAGAAATATAATAAGGATCAGCGTAAAAGTGATAAAACCACGTTCGCTTCAAGCCGACGATAGTCTCTCTAATTGTAATGATATTTTACTAGGATTCTAGAAAGGCGCCTCGTACTGTATTACGCATTCGTATAAACGCTCTTCAGTACACTCTGGCTAATTGCTATATTTGTCAGTATTATCCTGGCTTATTTTTCTGCCTTATTTCTACAGAGCAGTCCGCGCCTCGCCTTACAATTAGTCAGACACTGTTTTCGCCTTGCGTGACGCGTCGCTACGTAGCAGACATCTGCCGCTATGACGTCATAGAGAAGGCATTATTGTTATTATCCTACCGGACGCCAGAGAAAATATATTGATAATTTTTTTTTTCCCCGACATAATAACAGGATTTCAAATTGCTTTGATCTCGACCAAACACGCTACACGACTGTACGTATTCTACGAAAGGAAGTCTACCTGTCCTACGAAATTCTCTGTTCGATAGTGCTTTGCGAAATGCGAGGTACTCGTAGGTAATAATAATAATAACGACAACAAAGCGAAAGGAAAAGCCGACAGGATGATTGTGTCGCGTTATAACGCACGGTGATACGAATAACGTGTACGAGTGACGTGTAACGGCAATACGTGTGAATAAATATTTGTCAAATATCAGAATCACAAAGAGAGCCTACGAGCGGTGAAAAGTTTAACGAGCGTTCAAAGTGCCGTCTGCGTACTTGTCATTAAGACGAACTGGAATTTCGTAGTGGACTTAATTAATAGAATAGTTTGCCCAAAAGTTCGAGTATTTCGCGAGGTAAAATTCCGGGTCGGCTTGAGGGTCTAAGAGGGATGAAATGTGGATATAAGGAAACTAGGTAAAAGTGCCTGTAGGATGGATAGAAATGTTAAGGACAGAGAATAGGTGGGGCTGTGAGGTCGGAGGGTAAAGAGGTGAGAAGGATATAAAGGGTGAATGGACTGAAGCGGGATGGGGAGTAATTGAAAGAATTAATCTCACGGCAATTTTCGAGGATCAGTCGTTAGAGATACAGCGGGAACGAGTATAGGTATAGGATGGAGACTCGCGGATCCTGGATGCTGGGCGCTCAAGGCAGGTTCGCATTGTGAACGTCAGAGAATAGCGAGCGCCTAGCTGTTGACATGTCGGCCCATTATACCTGGCAGCTTTTATCTGACAAAAGAGACATTTAAGGGGTGAAATTGTAAATTCAATTTCCTATGAAGATCCGCTGTATACGCGGCCTTTATACGGTCCACGGCGTCGCATAATCGCCAGGGATCCGTCGACGTCCCCCGCGTCTTTTTCATCTGCGAACTTGTTTTTTTTTATTCTTCATCCCCTTTCATTCCTCTTCTTCAACGCATTCACTTCCCCATTTTCTCCACGTCCTCCCTTTTTCTCATCTACTATATTCCTTTCGTGAACGCGTAACTCGTTAACTGGGGATAAGCTGGGATGCTATCGGCTACAACCTAGATAGAGCGAATTCGTAACGCACGACAATTCAAGACGCACGAGGATTCAAAACAGCTGTTCCTTATCCGCCATCTTGGATACGTTATACGGGATACCTGTTCCGTTTAGTTTGCGTCTTCGTTCCTATCCTGATTTTGTTATCGTTACGCGCCGAGCTGTCAAAGTAAAATCTGAGACGGGTTCTCCTTAAGTTAGTTTAGATAAACGAGCGGGATACGTCACTTTCGTTTAATTAAATATGTCTGGTGAATTAACGCTGAAACATTTTAGCTGCTGAAATACGTTAATTAAACGTACCGAGTATATGATAAATAATAAATAGACACCTATTTATTTGTCACCTATTCGCATGATAACCAATGCTATGCTATATATTTATGTAATATATAAATCTAATAAAAATGATTTTAAGAGAATCAAGGCATTTGGCTTGAATAAACCTATAATATATTTTACATAAGACAAAATATATTTTAAGATTTTTAAATAAAGAATATAAGGGTATCATATTCATACAGGGGTAGAACCAATAGATAGTATAGTATATCAAAGAATTTGTATTGCGCCATTTTTCTTTCAATTTTGTTTTTTTTTTTTTTTTTTCTTGCGAATTAATGAAAAGACGGAATTAATCTTCGCTTTGAAAAGAGGCTGATAACGGGTCAAGAAGATAGCCGGTAACTCCAGAACGTCGAGTGTCGTCCTCGCGAAATTAGACAATATGTCTTCGGGACGCCTAACGTAAATTGTTTGCCGAAAAAGGATTACCTAACCTCACTCTTCCCATTTCATACCGTATATCCAGTCGCCACAGGTTCAGCCTTTACCGGACCAGTCGAACCGAAGCAGCAGAGCTTGGGCCGTTTCGCAAACTACCCTCTAGGAATTTCGTACCTCTTGAATATATTCATGATTTGCCTCCCTGCTCGTGAACCAGCCGCGCTTTAAAATCGAAGCGAAATGCGCCGAGCTCGAGAATTTTACGCAGTTGCCAGCCTGCATGGTTGGACCAACCGACTTTTGATATTTCCTGTATCTTCGCACTACGATTTTTCATAAACCAGTAAACCATTTACAGCTACGACTTATATTGGTTAATATAAAGATTTGTGAATTTCGCTATTTTGTAGGTTAAGGTATCCTTTTCAGTTTTGTTATTTCTATCACTAAGATTCATATCACTATGTGTAATTCCCGATAGCGGATCTCTGGTAGTTAGGGAGACTGAGCCTTGTGACAGACACGTCGATTTTTCATCTTATTCCTGTTTAGCAGTACAGAAACGGATCGATGGTTCCTTCCATTGTTTACTTCTGCTAAAGCGACGAAATGGAAGCGTCACGCGGCTAGTCCCTTATGGCTGCTTCTTTGTCTGACATTCTTCTCCACTTGCTCGAGAGAAAACCATTAGTCACTTATGTAAATATCGTTAAGTCCTAAGACTGACTTTTAATAAGGGCTTTGTCAATTCCCTATAGATTTTGCGAGTAAATGATTTTTTTCTAAGATTACACAGTGCAAAATATCTATATGAATTTTAACTGAAATTCATGTAGTTATTTCAACATGCGATATTTCAAATTTAATATACGCCGTAAGTTAAAATTAATATGCAGTCGTATCGAAAACATTAGAGCGCATGTTACGAAATTCACTGCCATTACTGCGACTAACGCTGTGCCCTTGTTTATCCATACGTATCTGAGAGAGATGTAATTACTTTTGCAGTACTGTCAGTAAATTTCGGAACTCACTCGGAAGTGTGTTTAAAATTACTTTTCGTTTTGACACTGTCACCATCTCTTTGTCGTACAAACCTTTTGCATCGTATATATGAATATCGTGAATACATATTTGGTACATTTTTGCGACAAACAATTCGGTTTCTTATTACATTGCAATTTTACTAGTCCCTTTCATTGCCGGAACGAAAAATGGTACAAATTTGTTGCCATAGCTTCGTACCGCACATCGACTGTGATCGCGTCAGACATTTATAGGTTACACTCAAAGCAGTATTCCATTGAAACGTAATTGTAATGACGTACCTTCAGTCTTTGCGTCTGGTCTTCTTCCACTCGACGGACTTCAGTTTTCAATGCTGAATTTTTGATATCGTTTCGATTTTAGACTTTTAGATTTTTAGATAAATCCTTTGAATGGCACACGCGTTTCCGTACTCGCATTGACACTACACTGACCGCGGGACACTGTTCTAAAAGGTTAGTAACACTGACTAGAGTTAGTGCGAGCTGCAGCCACTGAGGCGCTTCGATCGAATATTTATAACCGTTTATATTATTTGTAATATACATTTCGCCGTATTCATATGCATGTCTTACAACTCTGCTAAGTGTATCGTAAATTTGCCAGAATTCTATGTGATTTTAATTTTAATATGCCAAGTTCGCAACTTTCAAATACATTTGTATATTAAATCTGTTTTAAATTACTGAACATTTCTTACAGTGAAAGTTACCGTTAATATTGTTTCATTAATATTTAACCGCGAGTTTATATAGTTCTCGTTTTAGTTCGCGAGCTTTCAAGGAATTCCTATACCTATACCTTGTATTATTTATATGGAATTCGTAGATTTCACTATATAACCTTACTTCGTATCTTTGCACCTGGAAGCCAGGAATACGACGTTTGATTCTATTTCCGATTCTGCCTCATTTACTCGATTAAGACCGAATTCATCTATATTACATATCGACACGTAAGAATATTTTTGAGTCTGCTTCTTTTTTATGACCCATAGAAATTCATTCTCTATATTTACTGATCTTATGACACGACTATATCTATATACATAAATTCTCAACACTCCCACGATTACACGATATCCAGTATAAACTTTCCTTTATTCTATTTTTCTGTAGTACTGCTAGGAAATGGAAGCATATGGTACAATAAAGCTATTTAATTCTTCAATAAGCTTTCGGAAAGCTTCAAGAGTTCAAGGTCAATTCATATTTTCATCGCCAACAATACCTCTCTCTCTCTCTGTTACATGTAAATTCATTAAATGTATATCGCGCATCAACAACGTCTCGTAACACAAAGTCTATTATTGTTATTCCACAGTAATTTCAAGTACAGCCGCAAATAGCAATTTTCTCTAGACACAAGATTTCACCTCTAGATAATACCTTGCCCCTTGACACTCCCCTCAAAGTTTACCACGATCTCCTAAAAGAACGAAGCATGATCCACGAATACCCCCAGAGTGTTTGGGCTCATTTTCATGCTACGCGAGAATTCAAATTGCGCAAATATCCACCTACCTGTAATACAGCCACAGGCGACTTTTTAGTATGATATTTAAGCAGGACGTCGAGAAGAGAAGCGTCAACAATACCGGGGTCTACAAGGTTCTAGAAAAATAAGAAAGAAAAAGTAAGTAGAAATACCAAGCATAAAACCATAAAAGAACACAAAGGACGCGAGATCCTTCACAGACATAAGAGAACGAGCGAGCAAGCTACCAAGAATAACAACAACAATAACATGGATATACAAGAAAATAAATGAAAAACTTGACAACGAAAAATTTCAATTAATAATAACAACATACGTCATAACCACGATACCGTCGGATCAAAGGTCTGAAAAATAAATGTCAAAGCTCTAAACCAGAGGTAGCCAAAGGTAAACGACGAAGGCTGAAAATATCTTGAGCAAAGGGACCACCAGGGAAAAGTACGAGCTGATCATCCCGAACTTAAAAGGCTATCAGTCTATAAATATACATATGAAAATTGATCGAACCCACGGAACTGACGCAGTGAATATAGCGATTATCTTAAGTAACCACCAGAGTCATTACCGGTCGGGGTATCCGAAAAGGAAGTCATCGCGCTATCGAGTAAAGGTATATAGAGGCATTGAGTTTCGCCGTAAATATTCCATTACAGGAGGGACTGATAATAATATAAAAAGAATAGCAAGCGCGAGATGACATTGGGTTCCATCCCATAATGTCAGAACGTTGCTACCTTCCAACATAACGGAACCACGAGGCGTTCCCCTAA
The DNA here is from genome assembly GCA_030142615.1 of Syrista parreyssii. Lineage (NCBI taxonomy): Eukaryota > Metazoa > Arthropoda > Insecta > Hymenoptera > Cephidae > Syrista > Syrista parreyssii. The sequence continues at coordinate 613,215 of JARQTG010000262.1, forward strand.
TGGTATAAAAACGAAGGGAGGCGCTTCCCGCTTGAATGGAGGCAAACATCAATTCGCGCTGACGCTGGCAGGCGAGTCTGCTCCGGGAATAGAATTGTCTGCCTGGTTAGAAGCTTACATCCTTTGCTACGTCGTTCCTTTGCCCCTTTAGCCCCCTTTTCGCCCTTTTGCTCCTACGTAACAGATCATCCCCCCCACGACTCCCCGATACCCACCAAGAATCGTCTCTTTTATACTCACCCCCACACCCCTCTCCCTTACATATCAGCCTATCCTTTACTTCGCCTTTTCTCACCAAAAACTTCACGATTACCACAAACTCCTTTTCCACCAGCTTTCTTCGTACCTTTGAGACTACTTCTTCTCGGTGCTCCTTTTTTTACCCTAAACGTATCTTTGGATTTGAGTATTTTTATGATTATATATATATATATATATATATATACACACACACACACACACACACACATATAGACTATTGTGTTACCTGTTTACATAGTTATAGCTTCTTCCTTCAGATACTCGTAAGATGGGTTTCCGGCTAGCACGAGCAGACCAGGTTATATCGGACCAATGGATGAGCTCAGCTATGGACAGACAGACCTTACCGAGAATCCTTCGACCGTAATCTTGAAGAGTTTAAAGGATTTGTAAAAGTGGCACGACATAATGGCTTCGTGATATATCCAGTTCTCTCTCTTTCCATCTATTGCTCTTCCTAGTTCTTTGGCTGTGTCCTTACGTATAGCTCTGGTTGAGCGTCATCCATCTTTGTTCTTGTATGACAGTGCTAAAACGAGGAAATCGAATGAACACGTCCATCCAGCGCGTATTCTAATGTTTTCCAAAGGACTTATTTTCACATTTAGAATTTCATACGTTGCACTGTAGTGCTGCACATATTCGTGTCTCACTGTGACTACGTCTTTTGGATTTTTCATTTTTATTTATCATAAGGAATTTCCACGTAGACTCGTTTGCGGTGCTTGCAGCGCTGGAGATTTGAGGAGACAGAAGGATGAGCGGACGTATAGGAAGATAGAGGTGGGTTTAAGTAAAGTCTGGCAAATATACGTGGAGCAGAGGAGGAAAAGGATGATGCGAAGCTGATGGCTCCGATGGCTGCTATGCTAGTTGGGAAATTGAATCTTTCTGTCTGGCCTAACGATGCGGGTAGGTCAAGGTCTCGTTTCATAGCCGATATACGTCCTCGCGGATATCGAGAATATTTATGCCGCTTTCATTCTACCCTAAGGAAGAAAAATATTGGCAGCGCACTAAGGACTGAGAGTGATCTGTTGTGGTGGGAAATTACGCGTTCAATTTCGCAAAGTGGTTCTTCGGCTGGAGATCATAAATTGCTAGGCGGAAAAACAAATGCAGGTCAATTCCAATCTTCGAGCGTAGCCAGGAGACGGGTTGGCGATGTACGAGGTGAGAGAATAGAAAGAAATGAATGGATAAATAGGAAATGAAAGTGAATGATGCGGATGGAAAAATGTATAGGGGAGTCGTTTGACCTTGAGAATTTTTTAAAATTATTATTATCATCCAAAGCCGATCAATTGGGCCAAATCCTGCTTGGACGGTATGAGCGATTTTCTACTACTCTTTTGTACTAACAGAGACAGCAAAGCTCATAGGATCTGTGCAGTCGCAGTTGCGATTTAACTATGAAAGGCAATTCTTGAGAAAACTTTATTCAAACTACGATCACACGATTAAACGCGAATTTTTGTCATGACGAAATATCATCTTTCACTCTAGACTTCGTACCAAGTTAGTTTCACTCGTTTTTCCTGACGTCTGAAAAAAAAAAAGAGATAAACTCATACCGACGTGCCTTGCAGCTCAAGTTCATAAACCGAGTTGCCCACAAAAAGACACGACCCATTACGTAGTAAAAACAGCACGCAGACGGTTCATTAACGGGAGACACAATGCCGTCAATTAATGGCTGGTTATCCATTGGCGAGCCATTCGCAAAGTAACGAACGAACGTAAATGGGCCGACGATAATTCAGAGGCAAAATTTATCAGCTGCAGCGTTTCGGGAGAAGGGGATTCGAGTGGTTGAGAGGGGGAAGAAAATGAGCAAGAAAGATGAAACGAGAGAGAGAGAAGCTCAAATGCGCTAGCAGTAAATTTAACCAAAGTTCTTTTTCCCAAGCTCATTTTCACCGGCCTGTAGTAGAATCTATTGTATCGCCAAGGGTTTTCCACTACAGCCCAAGTTTAACCATGGGCAAGTAGGCCGTACTACACATTGTACAATTGTATTATTCAAACTCAAATTAGACTTTCGAGCCAACTCCTCCTCAGGTACACATCATAAAACGCTATAACCACGACCAGCGATTCTCCCCACCTCGTCTCTTCCCACCAACCCAAAACTTGGCCATGATTTAAACTTTCGAGTCTTTTCGCGATCATTAAAACTTTCAGTGAGAAAGCGAGGCGTCTTAACACATATAAATGGATTCCTCGCGAAGCATCTTAATAACGACCGAGTCATTTATATTAGTCAGACTTTCTCTTGTTACGGCCCTGTTAATAGCTACGGCCCTTTTACTCCGACTCTCTGTATATACCAGGCACAGTCACCGTATAGCCATAACAATAACCGCGACTGACACGACACAGCGACTGTCTCTTGCACTATTTCTATTACAGAAATAACATAAGGTACGTGAGGTTTCTCTTTGATATACATGAAAATTTCTATATACAATCCCAGTCCTTCCCAGCTCGACGTCAAAGACAATATAATATATGCTATATTAAGCTTACGTATTAATTTACCGTAATGACATTGTTGCTAGCATAATATTAGACTGCCATCTAGCGGATCTCACCAGAACCATGTAATTGAAACGATGCTCGAACAGCAGATGAACTTTTACTAGAATTTTATTATACAAAATTAATCACACAGTCTGGACTTATGAGTTTGAAAAATAATCCCTGTCACTCTATAGGGTAGATCATTTTGACGATGATATTAATATATTTCACGGTATGTCAAATTATTATGAAATTCTCATTACACACAAACAGACACAAACCTTTGCTACTAAAACTTACGCAATTGTTATAATTTATTTAGATTGCTTTATTTAAATCAGCCGCCATTGATCGCTCCTCTGTTTCAACGTTACGCACAAAGTTTGCTCATAGACTAAATTAAAAACCTGCCTCTTTCTCTGCTATGGATTTTCACTGTTTACGCGTGTTCCTTCCATCCTGAAAGCATACTCGAGGATCCCCTTCAGCCCCTATGCTACGTCTATATATATATATATATATATATATATATGTATACACATCTACCCGTGTAATACAACATCTTGATTTTTTCCACCCTTCGATTTTTCGAGCATGAAATTCCCAACTGGCAAACAGCGATCTCCGTTGAATCATACGTGCAGATATTATTTCGACATGTGAATGCCTTTGAGGGAACATATTACGTACCATATTCGTAACCACAAACCATATATATATATATATATATATATATATTATACACACACACACACACACAGTAGTAGATAGGCAAATTGGTACGTATCCTATAAGTATGACTGATGCCTGAATGCATGGGTAGATAGGCGAAAAGGTAGTTATTCCAGCAATTTGTAGGTAGAAGCAATAGGTAGACTGCATATTGGACGGAGATAGAACTACATTTGTTAGGCTAAAGGTAAAGGGAGATGCAGATGTACATGCACCTGTGAAAGTGCTAGTAAAGCTTAGGGGCAGGGATAGGAGTAAAGGCAGAAGGTTCAACTAGGCGGGAAGCACTTTCCGCGAAACATTTTTCTGCCCTCTAAAGTCTGTACGTAGAGGGGCTGAGCTACAGCTGACAGCATAAAGAGCCATGATATGTATGAGAAGTCTGCTTGTGACAACTGGGGTGGCAGAGATGTGGAGAAGGACGTGAGGGAGGGGTGCGAAAAGGGGTAAAGGGCGCATGGGGTCGGTTGACGATATAGAGATACAAGGCAAAGGAATGAGAGACGAGGGACGAGGACTTGAATTTTATTGGTGACCGAATGTGACGTAACGTAAAATTTGCTTCGTATTCAAAGAGCGAAGTAAATTTAATTAATACAAAAATTGAAAAAGAGTAAATTTCACGACTTGGTTGTTAAGACACTCTGGAAAATATTTTTCGTGTAGTCCTTTAGTCATTGGTTGGAGGTAGCGTGGAGAATTGTGAAACACGACTGAATATTGGAGGAAAAGGAAATTAACGATTGACTGTTTATATATATATATATTATTAAATTTAAGAAAATGAAATACTAGGTAAATATCATATTGGTGTTAATTTTAAAAGTTTCGATTTTCCTGAAGCAAACGGAGGTAGCGTGTAAAATATAGAAAATCCTTATCTTGAATTTTCATAAGTATATTTCTCAGCGTCAACGTTCCTCGTATACCACCCCAGGCACAACAAACAGTCACGTATCCGGCCCGATCTTATATAGAATATTTCAAGAATTCCAAAAGCTTCGCCATAGTTTGACTAACGTCCGAAACGCAGGGCGGGAAAGCCTAAAGTATAATGGGGCCATTTGAAATACCTGAAACACGCGTAGGGTAGACAATCGTCCTCCTGATCCTTCAGAAGTGAAATTCGTAGTTTTCTGTTAGCGACGGTTGCTTTCACGTGAGAAACGTATCGACGCGACTACGAGAACTTAAAATAGAACGAAAATAAAAGAGGGAAAAAATTAAACGTGCCAGTTATCGTTAATCGCTACTATTAAACAACAATGAGGGAAAGATGTAGCGAGAGGTATGAGAGTGAAGTAGAATATAAAGCGAAGCGGAGAAGAGTGGATTTCGAGTACAAGAGGTAAAGTGGAAACTAGTGACAGAGACGTAGAAACGTTAGCGAGAGGGCGCTAGCTGTCTCGTTAAGTTCCATTCACATTCAATTCCAAGACGCATTCAATTAGGCAACGGGCGTTCTTTGGGAGCTCATACCCACGTAGGTAGGCTAATAGGTTTATAGGTTAGGCTAGTACGTACGTACTTGGTGCTGTAGGCAACGTGTATTAACCAAAGCCCGGGATTGTGAAGTAATTCTTGTTCCGCGCATTATTCACAAAGCCTGTCTGGTCGGCTGTGTCGTTCGTGTATGGTGGTTAGTGCGTTGTTACGTAACTATATCCATAACAAAGCTTTGCTTAAAAGTGATTATCAGTACGCGTTATTACTGTTATGCGATCGAACGTGCATTGTGAACGCGGCTTACGTATTGTCTGTGGCGCCGAACAAGCATGATTGCTTAATATTTCGATATAACGTGCAGGAGAAACCTGGATCCACTTGACCTTGATAAGTCTGTGCTACTCAGAAGGCTGTTTGTTTTTGTGGATAATTTCGAAAAGGAAAAATGTGAATAGAGGGGGAATTTATTTCATTTATCACATTGCTTTATTGTTCTGATATTATGTACGTATTAAAATGTTCTTCTGGGTTATGTATATCTGGGAGTTTTAATTTTCTTTTTCTTATGGTTGGTACTTTATTCGGAAGTGACGCAATGAGGGAAAATTATGGTGTAGGGATTTTAGTGTGTGATTTTATGGAAGAAATACGAATTTCAAGAGAATTTGAAGGTATGTCATTTAACTTTGTTATATTAAACGTTGTTATTGGTTATGTTCGACACGATACACAGGATCGTTTGACGATTATAGTGCTGTGACATGTGTTACTAATTGTAAGACGTAATAAGTCTTACTAAATAACATGGCGGACAGGTAGATAAGGATGAAGGCGATATTCCACATTTGGTTTCTTTGTTGAAGCGTCGCTTAGATATAAAATTCAATTTCGTGTAAGTGGCAATAGCCGAAACGAGACACACGTGCTCCTCGTACGATTCAATCAAGAATCCATTTTCTGTCGATATTTTTTTTATCTTCTTCCTCTATAGAAATGACCCAGCTATTACTCGTCAAATGGCCTTTATTATTGAATTGACGTAAAAGACGCAAATGAAACTCGTGAAGTTAGAAAATTCAAAATAACCAGGACACACGTAAAGAAGAAAAACAGTTACCGACGTAAAACACCGTATAAATATAAAAGGGAAATAAAGCCCAACTAACCACTTAAAAACAAACACGTAACGTGAAAACTTATCACCATGCACCACGGCGTTTCTTCACGGTACGTGGCAGCTTACTAAATCGCACGCTCGCGCAATTCTTTCATAAATACAAATTTCCGTCTGACGTTCGTGCGAAACATTTTCGCAATCTGGTCCAGAGCTTCTTCGTAGTCTTCGTACGTAACAATGTTAATCGGAAGATTAAAAAATTTCTTTTATTCTTATAAATCAATTTATTCATCACGTTTTCCCACAGTAATTTTAACATATAAAAAAAAATTGAATCGAACAAATTTTTTTTAATTTTACCTAAAGACAAGAAATAAAATGGTTTGCTGATAAGTTTCGCTATTAGGTACGATGACACAATTTGAACTTAATACTTTTCAAAAATACGACTATTTACTCATAGTAGTGCGTACTTAGGCTTATGCATTTTAACGAGTGCAGGCTGCAAGGGATGCACCTCGGCACAATTAAATATTCATAATTCAATCTGAAAATTACTAATAACGATGACTCGGCCTTATATTCCTTTTCAGGTTTCCAGCTCTATTATAATGCTTACATTCTATTACCAAGACTGTAGCAGACCCTATTCCAAAGTTAAACTCCACCTCGCCATTACGAGTGGAGTAAAGCTGTTTATAGCGTTTAGCAGCAGATGCTACACTCGTAACAGCTTGCGAATGAAAACGATCTCACTTCTATGAAAATACGTTTTAAACAAATATGAAATAATTCACTAATTTATTATCCAAGCCGGACGCGGTGTTTCTGTGCATTAGAATTTTCCGATTTAACCAAAAGCTTCATACGAGTTACTGCAGCTACTACGTTGCTCGTGTAAAAGGGAAAAAAAAGAGTTGCTATAAAAAATAATAAATAGGACGAATTAATTCGATTTCATATCAAACAGTATAATATCGATGAACCACCATTTTGTTTACAAACCCCATTCCCTGTAGTGACGCATACAACAAGGAAATAATTTTTTAATTTGCTCGTTGCGACAAACGACAAACGTTACTACGTCATACAATTGATAATAACGATCGGGCTTATCCAACCGCAGGTTTCGACATTTTCCTCGACATTGGAAACGATCAATTGGTCCGATTAGATTCGTGGTCGTTTTTATTGTCGACGAGAGTGGTTATTTTCGCCATGCCGCATCGTGAAGCCTGGACAAAACGAGACTGGCTTAACGTCCAGCCAATTGGAATTGCATCGTGCAGTCAGTAAATTTAACCAGAAACCAGCTAAATCCAAGAAAAGCCATTCGAACAATTCCTAGTTCGACGTTTGACCGCATATCGAAAATAAACTGAAAATGTAATATAAAAGTTGGCAAATGTTTAATGATTCAGCTAGTCCTGGCATTCGTTTAATTTGTTCGGAACTTTAGTTAAGTGTATAATTAGTTAACTTTACACACTAGTATGCAAACACTTAGCAGGTAAATTACAGGCCAAGCCATTCCATAACTTTCCAACGTACCCGGGAGTAAGTGTATACCGTGTATAGTAATATTCATACTTCCCGCCGAAACGGCTAATAATACATTTAAGCTTCGAGTCTAGACAGTCAGGAATTTTCTTAAAAGCCACTTCCATTCCTAATATCAAGACGCTTATTCGAGTTATTTTGATTTTCGTATTTACTACATTAAATACCAACCTTACGAATGACTATAGAGAAAAGATCGTCAGGCTGGCTGTCCTCTCCCCTTTCTCACGGTTAGAAATGAACAGGTAGGCGAAGCAAAAAATTATATTTCAACGGAACGCACACTGTAAGTTCTGACGTGCGTCACGTAGGAGTTAGTATTACTCATGGCGGATGAACAAAAAAAGGCGTACGCGTTTTATCCTTTATTCTATTTCGAAATGTATATTTACATATATAGATATATTATTGGATGAAACGTTGTCTACATTTTGACTGAAGAAATGTCAGAAACCGGAGACATAGTAAAGAACGAAGAACCTTAATATATGTGTGTGGTAGACGCTTCGAGGACACTTGGAAATACGTGGTAGGAACTTTCCTGGTAAAATTTCAATGGGGAAGTCGTGAACTGCTCAAGTATTCAGAAATGTTGGGAATATAGGTAGATTCAATTATCTAGTTGCTATACGCTTTACGGACTAGGGCTTCGCTATGTGGATTGACTATGAGAATATTATCGGAGTCGATTATTGCAATGGGAAATTTTTATTATTTATTATCATGCTTTTGGCAGGCCTGATATATTTTTTCTGCGATTTCTATGTCTCTTCCGGTTATAATGTTATAAGACAAGATTCGATAAATATATTGGATATGAATATATGGGCTTTGTGTACAATAAATAAAAATTCGTATATTAAGTATGGTACAAGTCTTAATAATCTCTTAGCTAATAATCAATTAATTTTTCAATACTATTGGCAAGGTGGATATATAGTTTTAATTTCAATACTAGAGATTATTGGCATTTGATATTGTCATGGTATGGGTTATGTATATGATGAGTATACAACAGTTTCGATACAATGAAAATTTTTGTTGTACTATAACTATAGATTTTATGTTAGCATTGACGTGCCACATTTCAACCATTCAATTTGGAAGTTGTTATTATAGTCATACGTATTAAGTAGGGACTCCATATATATTCTGTATTTAATGTTTTTGTTCGGAAAAAGACACACGTTGTATATTACAGTAGTACAAAATAAAAATTTGAATATTATTCATAGCAAAATGTCTTTCCGTGCATTAACGCTACTTTACTTAATTTTTATTAAAGTGTATTCGCCCTCTTTCCTTTTTTATAACCCCCGTCAAAGAGGACAAGTGTCAGCAAAGTCCATTTATACGATAAATATTTTCAAGACAAAGTGCTTAACCGCTGGTAAGTTGGCAACAGTGGCTTCCTAAATAGTATATAAAAAATATTTATGTATAATACCTAAACGTTATATTTAAAATAGATTTTTATAGATTTGTTTTAATTAGGATTAGTGTTATTATGTAATCGTATTATAACTTTATAAAAATGTATCAAAATCATTATTGACATGTTCATACTGTCATGTGATGTGCTCGTTGTATTGTATCGAAGCAGCCATTTTGATAATGCTGTTGCCACGTCAGTAAAGACTTTTCCCCCTGTTGACTTCGTTCCCGGAGTTTATTGGGCGACATATAGATTTCCACGTTATGTCAACTCCATTGTCTCGAAATTCATTTATCTTGAAGAGCCATGGTGTTTGGTGCGATAATACCACTTGAGAACTGGCTGGTAATACAAAGGGGAAGTAGACGAGTAAGGTTATGGAAACAGCCTAGCTACGCCTTTGTACCTAGATTAGTGTTTTCATTCGCATGAAATTCGTCAGAGGGCAAAACTTGTGCTCTCTGTGCATACGAAACTTGTCTTGAATCCTGCACAAACAATTTCAAGAATATTGCCAATCAATAGCGATAAGCAAGCAAACTACGTATGTAACGAATTTCCATTTCCCACGAGCTACTTGACCGCCACTGTAACTTTGATTAAGTATTCAGAATTACACAAACGATTTTGAAATGGTCAAGTCATCCTTTTCATAGAACTTTTATCGAATGTATATTTTGTACGAAAATAAATATTTACCGTAAAATTTATTCCTTCAAATTATTATAAATCCCAGTCGGAAAATGCTTTGACGTGAGATTGCTTGCAATGGCGTGGAGGTGTAGGATAATTTTTCAGTGTACATACATGCAAAGTACTGACTGTGCGTAGTGTACGATAGGTTTGGTTGGTATGGAATTTTTGGCGTTGGATTCTTACGCACACGCATTGCTCGCTTTATGAGACTGAAATAAATGGCGTTACCATTGAACACTTAATATTTATACAATTGAATATAATTCATATCCGTTCACGTGTCACTGGGATTTCCTCAACACTGAAAACTGCTCAAATAACCTCACAGGTCGGTATAGGTCTGCAAAGGTCGAGTCGAGTCTGCGACACAGAAAGGTTGACGGACCAAAGGGCTCGCACGAGGGGTTAACCGTACGCAGAAGGGTGGCGAAAATATGTTAAGTGATGCTCGTGACGGGTGTACGTAACGAGCGGTCGTGACTGTGCGTGCAAAAGCGTAACCACGAAGAAATAATTATGAGGAAGACTCGCGATCGAGCGTAGACTATTTCGATAGGCAGATAGTGGCGCTCTCGCCTGAAGTAGCGTCGACGGTGGCGCCTCCTCGATTTATGACAGGAACTACAAGAACTCGATAAATAGAGTAACGACCGGTAAGTACCCGTTAAGGTAACAAGGTTATGTAGGTAACTTAAAGAGGAAGGGAAATAGTCTTTTTCGTCCCTCCTTTTTTCCCGCACTCATTTCCTTTTCTTCTACGCCCCTTGCTACAAGCTTGCTCTTCTCTTCCTGCTTTCTAACGCTGATCCTGCCGCCATTAATAGCCTCTTAACCAAGACCGGCTTACCTACACACAGCTGCCAAATAGCTATGAGAACGGGAAGAAGCTTTTGCACCCTTTTATACTATATACAGAAGACCCCTTCGAATCCAGCTTTTCCAATTGGCCAGCCATACTCGAACATTAAGGGCGTCTCTACTAGAAATAATTACAAACGGTGCTCGTTAAATATGCTTTTGCTGATTTTCATCAATTTCGTGTTATACTTATTATTTCTTTTTATTTTATAACCCTCAAACTACGGTGCAGTGAACTCATTTTTACGAGCTTTGAAAAAAGTTCGAATACACGAAACCACTTTGCGATTTCGAAATGGAATTGAAAAATATCACGTTTTTTTTTTTTTTTTGGTTTTACGCTCGATTGAAAATTACGCAAATACGCTTCCGGCTGTGCTATCGATTCGCTGCGGTTTCAAATTTTACGTATTGACGCGCACCGCACGTTTCGGCTGGCGCTTCGTTTTGACATGGTGAATCGGGCTTGAACGACGACGTGTTTGTTTTTGCTCTAATACCGCAGATCCAATGTAATCTTAGCAGCGACGCATTCTATTTACCTAATGCGTTTATACGTGTTACGCTCACGTAACAGTGGCTAGTGACATTTTAATTGCTTTCGCAGTTTTACGTACACGGAATGGTATTACGATCTGCCAACCGCGGCAAAATTAAACTAACGAAGTAACCACTGAATGACACGGGTATTATCTGGAACTAACCTTTACGGCAGTGGAATGTAATTTCTTGGAGTTGCACAAGAATTCACAATAAATATACAGTATCAGTTATATTCAAATTACATAAATAATACCTCGCGGCTGTTTCATCTTTATAGTTGGTCAGTGTGCTTTAGTTGCATGGTACATCGAGTTTGATTGGGTAAAGGTAATATCTATTGACGTCCGAACGCCAGCCATTACAGTGGCCAATATACGACTCCATTGTAATCGGAAAACTTTATGGCTCTTTTTCACGAAATTACATCAGACGTATAGTCCGATCGTATAATTGACGATCGTTCGTTTAGTACTTAGTTAGTTGTCCGAAGTCGAAGAGAAAGGATGTTTTCAACAAATATTTTATTCGGGTTTGTTACATCGACAAAGCGTATTTAACCAGGTGGATTTGGCGTATCCAGATTATCCAGAGTTATTGAGACGATAAAATCAATATTTGTAAAATTCGAAAACGCTATTTAATTATCTGTACCACGTATAAAATATCAAATACGATAACAATTCGTATATGACAGTATACGATAAAACATAAAAATCGACTAACGCTGTTCCGAGTAAACAAGGATTTTGAAATTATTAAAGTCTACAAATTATCATCTTTTACAGTCTGATAATCCAACCGTGCTTTCAACGTGACTGTGAAAAAATGTCAAAAGTTCACTTTGTCTCTTACCAGTCAATAAAAGTATCTTCGAGCACAGTTATCCATACATTGAATAAATTATACATACATTGAATAAGTATGTGTCGTGGATAAAATTGGGGATAAAAATATGATCTGCGACCACGGTAGAGATCCTATGCATCCGTATCCCTTAATCCAATGGATCTCTACCGGCCTGCGGTAACTGAATAAAACAGGAGCGGTTCGGCCATTAAAGCTAACGCGATTAGGCGACTTAAAAGAACGAACGAAGTCGAGACATCCCGAGTACGAGATTCAGGATTTTCCTTGGGAACCGTATAGAACCCTTGGCAGTCACGTGCCCATTATTTTCTTCGTCCGTCCAACTGCCTATATCTCTTAGTTAAATCCCATTGCCACCTTCTGATAACCAATAAGCAAAATTTCAGGTGAAATCAGATAAGACCAACACGTATCCAGTAACGAGAGCGTCTACGTTGCTCATAGCCAAAGTGGATACGATATTACGTATCCGGTAACCAGGCTACGAATTTCCCTATACGGCTGAGAACTACCAAGTAGAGAGGAACCGCTTACCGAATTTACGTTAATATACACAACTTGATAGTCCGTAGTCTGCAGCAACTATATACGCCGAGGGAGCGTCTGGGGAGATGTTTGTCTCGCCAACAGACACGCAGACAGACAAAGACAAAGAGACTGAAAGACAATACAGAGAGATAGAGAAAAATTCGGACAGTCTAGAAGACAAGTTTCTTGGATGCGGTTTTCGTATTTTTTTTTTTTTTATCAAAGTACCGATTAGTCGTTTCACTTTAGCTTGGGTCATTTTAGTTTTCTCCTTGTTCCTCCCGTGCTTCTTTCTTATTTCGATTCTCGTCTCCTCTCGCTTTACATCTCTGTCTCTTTCCCTCCTCACTCTCTTACCTCTGTCCTACTCTAGCTCCTCGTATCTTACTGCGATTTCGGAAAGTAGGTACTTGAACTCCTGCCCATCCGGGTCGAAGTTCGATCCTTTACGCCGATTGCTGGACGCCCAACTTCAGTAACGTTGGGGCGCTTACGATGCGGTGAGATGGGGGTAAGTGCATTAAAGAAATTAGTAAAGGAAAGGGATCGGAGCTTACGTCTTTCTTTGGTTCCAGTCGCATTTTGTCTCTCACTTGGGCCAAGACTCCAGTTTAGCTCCGGACGACTATATCTTCTGGCATTCTTAATGGGGCTCGAGTTCAATATATTCGAAAGGATGGGTGACCTTTGGTTTTCTTTATTTTTCTTCAGTCTTTATTTCGGTCGAACTAGTTTTCTTTTTTTTTTTTTTTTAATAAGACATCCGTGAAAAAATCATGGACGCCAATTTGGCTGAGGAATTATGGGAAATTTTTATATATCACGCGCAGGATATTCACTGCGGACTTAAAGCTACGAGGAATCTGTCCAAGTGAATAAGGGTTGTAGCATAAGCAGTTAAGGGTGAAGTGGCCATTAAGCTCTGACGATATTATATAAGTTCAACAGTATCGGGGCGCACACAATCAACCCCCGCTGTCGTGTGCACTTTCCATTTTAGGTCATCGCCTTTCGTTCACCCTTATTCTCTGCCTTTTTCCTCTCTTGCTAATAGCCTTTTACTCGCGAGTCTCATCCAAGATCTTAAAGGCATAACGCTAAACTTGCGAACGTCCTCCGAGTGATCTTCCCACGTACCTCGACAGTTAAGCTTTTCGGGTCGTATAGCCACTGTAAATGTTCGAATCACCCCCGGGGATCCCTAATATTCTCACACTAAAGCCAACGTTACGCGCCTCGACGTCTAGCGTCTCGACGTGTATACTTGGTTATTATCCTGAGATTCAATCGACCCTCGTTCAAATTTCACTTTGACTCTCGCTCGCTCTTCGCCTCTCACCATTCATTTGTCTCTTAGGTCGTGAAAAATTACAGCCATTAGAGCATCCATAATATATAACTATTAATAGATTTAATATTCATAATTAATTTTATTAAAAATATATTATTATTTACACGATATATATATATATATTCATACTTTTATTATTTATTTTTACAAATCACTCAATATATCTTTATATATGTGTGTACCTGCTATTTGGAAACTGAGAAATATGTGTGTATATTTCTCAGCGCATATAATACTGTTTTAAAAGGAAAAGGTTAAATAAAATTGTGAAATCGCGTCCAGAAGGATCCGAGCGTCCAATTTGTATTTTCTCAAAAGGTTTCATACTTTCGAAGAATTAAATTGGAATTTTAAATTCCGCGTAGCCGATCGAACGGAGTCCGCTGCAATTTCTGTAATACATAGGAAATCCGCAACTTTCCAGTGCTGATTTGCAATCGGGAAAGGGTTGATGGCGAGCGAGGGAGACTCGGCTCCGTGCGACGAATAACAATTTCGCCACGAGTTCACAAATTCTAGTTACACCAGCCTAGCGTACGGCAAGTCTAGGTGGGTCGATTCAGCTTTCAGTTTACTTCTTGCAATGCCAATCGGAACGTGTGGTCCCATGTAGCAGCGTCTTTTGCAGATAAACAACGTAAGTCAAAAGTAATGATTACGGCTTAGCATCCAGTGAGAATCGGTCTGTTTATTCAATAACAAAGCCTTTATGCTTTGGGGTGCTGATGGAAGCTGTAGTAGGATGATCTGACTAGAGCGACGAGGAGGGAGAATCTGCCGTCAGTGTCTCCGTTACATCCGCAGTTATTTCAAATCCTCAGGCTCGATTCTTCGTTGGTAGAATTCTAAAGGCAGCCAATTTAATCGAACGTTTTCCCCCCCATTAGAGTCGTCGAGTCGCCTCGCGTCGCGACGCTTGGGGCCTTGACTCTGCTGAAACATCCGCCTCCCCCAGGATCCTCTTCCATGATTTTACCATTCAAACTTTCAAAGCCGATCCTGAGGGATCGCCCAGGGATTCCGCGACGACTCTGCACGTACAACGAGCTATCTGATAAGCAATTTTAAAGTGTCGTAATCTTTATTTTATTAATTAATTATGAATTGATATTCAAATTAATAAATCCAACCTGTGTACAAAGGTGCATGTGTTTTCTGTATGGAACTTAAATAATAATATTTTTTTCAACGATATAAACGTACGTCCATTCGGTAGGCGAAACGTTCGAGTTGTCAGACACTCGTAAAACCATATGTCTTCAATGATATATTTATGACGTAACGATGCCTTCTAATTCAATGCCAGACATTGGCAATTGGATGAACTCCCATCGGTCTTCTTTGGACTTAGTGACTCGTGCGCTTTATACTTGAACTCGAACTGACGGAAAGTTTGAAAATAACAGAGTCGGCTGAGAGTCTGTGTTTTTGGAACTTTTCCTTTTTTCTTACAGCACGATTTCATCAGGCGCAAGGGAATCTATGACTGTGTGGTATGTATTGCTGGTATGTGCTATATCATAGATAAACGAGTATGTGCAGCTTAGCAAGACAAATGACGAAACTTATGGACGAGTCGAGCTCGACTATCTCTCACGGTTGGGGCAGAAAAAGCAAAGGGAAGAAGGTAAAACGAAAGGAAATTAATCGGACGAGAGATTAAATTTCCATCAGGTGCAACGACACAGCAACTGTCCGAAGTAGTAATAGATGAAGTTTGTATTATTGTCTTTTATTTCTAATTGCAGTTAATTTATTTGTACCAATTTCTTATTTATTTATGACACGCAGCATTACACGAGAATAAATATCACGCGTAAGATCGACGATGGCTCGAAGAAAAAAAATGGAATTTCTATGTCGACTAATCTCTAATCACTTGACATAGAGAAATCGCGAATATCGTCGATCCAACGTGTATGACCATTAACGTTATAAACGTTTGATAAGAACGGACGAGTCGTAATTGATGTAAAAAATAAAATTCAAGAATCACCTTCGACCGTGTACGTAGTAAAATCTATACGAAATCGGCCATCGATAAATCGAACGCCTTAATGTGCTACTATGGTCTAAAATGATCGTAGAGGCTGTCGGGAAATAGTCTAAAGCTTTACGATTTCTTATATGCACGTATATAAGGTGCGTATTCGTCTTCCGGGTTCGAAATCAATTTCATCTTGCAATAAAACTTGCCAAGTTTACGCGCGCTCTCTCATTGTTATGGGGCTCTTGTTTTCAGCATATTTCAACTCCCGTCTGTCGCCGTATCTCTGTTGTAGCGCCGCACAGCGATAGCGCAGCAGACTCGCACGCCCTTCGTGAAACATCCTGCTACGACTTCTTCAAGAAGTTTATACGCTTCAAGCACGACAAACCCTTCTTTGAGCTTCCAGCAACAATGAAAGCCACTAATCGAGGCCTTTGTTAAATCACAAAGAGAAAAGACATGCGAATATATCTCGTGCTTTTAACTCATATAGAACGAATAAGAGAAGCATTTGCCCGCAGTCCATCATCAAAGGAGCAGCTCAAATGTTAAATTCATTTCCCATGCAACGCACCAGTATGAATCTTACTGATATGACGAATTACATACGATAGTTATTTCATTCGCATATCCCTCTGTATAATACTGATTAAAGATTCGAGAAAATAATTTTAAAAAATTGCATTATGTATTTTTCTAATATTCCTCAATTTACACGAAAACAACAAAATTCACTAATTATTCATGCAACTCACGTACCACTCGATTCAAATCAACGTATAAGTGTAGTCAAAATAAATTTTCTGTACTATCTACTTCTAATTGACCTACCAAGCATACTGTATCACTATATAATATATAAAACAATAAGTGATAACCACAAGTTGAACGTGCTATTTAATTGTTAGACTTCAGATAACAGGAATTAGTAAGAATCCATTTCACCGCAAGTTGCCAGATATATATAATCTAGCCAGGCACACTTGTCCAAATCTAGTAATGCTGTTTACGTATTACTCGCTTGCGAGTTCCAGAAGCCAGACGAAGCGTCATGTTTATACGGCTAATATGCAACTCCAACTAATACAGTGGCCGAAATGGGAGTAGCGTCATAGCGAGAGAGTAGCGGATGAGCAGGGCGATGGTTTGCCGCTTGCAAGGTAGGATGGCACGAGGTGGAGTAAGAGAGAGAAAGAGTAGGAGTAGGAAAGGCGGTAGGGGAACTGCTGGTAAATAGAAGGAAGAGTAGGAGGCAATGAAGAGGATTGCTGAGAGAAGAAGAGAATACGATGCTGAAGATGCCGGTAAGTAGGAGTCAGAGGGGTTGATACGATATGAAGGGTATATAGGAGCAACGAAGAAAAGCATGACAGTAGAAGGAGCCAAGCATACCGAGGGTCGTGCACGGCTGAAGTGGCATTAAGTTGACACACAAAGAGGGGCGGCTTAACGTCTGATAAAGCTGACGAGCAAACTTGCTTTTTGTCCCGCACAACAACATAATATGTTAATGTGTCGTGAAATATGTCGGGCGTAACAAATGGTCATATCCCGTGTACTTACATTTAAATCTGGGGATGCGTTATGCTGTACAAGCATAGCCGTGCGACCTACTCCTTGTTTATATACATGTGTATATACATATATACCGGATACGTGGGGAGGCTTTTTAACAGGTGGCAATACCATAGACAGCCATTTTACTCGTGACTGACGTATATACGTTGCTGGAACCATTAATCGCTTTTTACGCTCATCAACAGCCTGGCTAGGATTGTGTAGGCCTTATAAAGTACATAGAGTCTCTGGATACTTTGGTCGTGTTTAGGTTACTTAGGTTTAAATTCTGATATCCGTTAAGCTTTTCCTGCCTTGGCTTACACCAACCTTGAAATCCTTATGAAATATGTATGTCTGCTTATAACAAATGGTTCCTACCTTGTGTAGTTATTCATATGCGCGCTCCTTAAACCTAGGGTTACGTGTCTTACGCTTCATTTAATTTCGCATTAACCTACGAGATACAACTTTTTCGTACGAGTCACTTCGCGACGGACGTTTCTTTCCTCTTGGCCGAATGACACTGGTCAACCCTTAATCGCTTTTTACGTCGACCGGAATTGCGGGAAGGGATGGAATCAACCCCGCGAACTCGTTCCGGAAACGTAGCGGTGGAACAGCTTGGCGTGATCGTCGATATACACGAATCCCTTGTGTTTCCTATACCACTTTTATTCTTTGCTTACGGTTTTCCTCAGCCAGAAATTCCCAGTGCTGTCTGGGCCGCTTTCGACACGCTTGCTTGCCTCCTATATAGAAATGCATTAAATGGCCGAACGATCTAGTCGTCCCTTTCCTCTTATCTTCTATCTCTTGTAATGTTTTCTATACTTTTCTTTCGCCTCCCTGATATTACTTATAGTCATTCGCCTCTAATCGATGATTTCGAATTTTTAGTCACTCTTCGTGAAATTGGTCAGAATCATTGCCAAGGAGAACATAGACCGGGACATGCGTCAGGTGATGTAGGATTCTCAGGCTGGGTATGGTCTGTAGAGTTAATAAGATTGCCCGGAGATTTGCTCGAGACTTACAGAAGGGAAGTGGAAGAGAAATTATCAAGGTGCAGTCGCGACGCCACGAGCAAACTTTTCTTACACTGGTTCAACGACAAGTAAACAAGCTTACATTTAAAAACATTCTATCGCGAAGACTTGACTCGCAATCATTTTTATAGTCTGCAAATTTTCAGTCTTATAGTCATATATATATAATTAAATATAATTAAGTTACTTATGCAACACTAAAGTAGGACTTTGTAAATCAAATAAAAGTATTGATGCTATTTTTTTTTAATAATTGTATATAATGATAAATATAATCATATAGTCAAATGCATATGAAACCTTTATCCTTGCACCACGTGCCGAATGGCAATTGCGACAGTGTCGATATGCTGGGAGGAAAGCGTGGAGTTTCTCCTGTTGAAGTAAATAGCAATTTCTAAGCACGGTACATGCCGCGCATTCGTGTAATGTTGACTCCCGTTCAAAACAGCATTTACGTATCTTGTCGCTGCTTACTTCTGGGTGGAAACTTGTATCAAAATAATCGTATTATTTTCAGTGTATATGGTATAGTATTATCGGAGTAGTAACAGTTGAAACAACATTGACGGTGCTCGTAATATAATTAGTAGGAGTGACAGTACTGTTACTAGTGCAGTACAACTATAGTATAGTAATAGAAACAGGAATGGAAGCTCAAGTAGCGTACGCAATCGAATAACCACCGTTGGGAAAATACTGGATCGCGTTCACAATTTCAGACCCGTGGAAACGGCAGAGCGTGGAAATTCGACCGCGTGGCAATGCGCTTCGCGTTTATGTTTGTCGTTTCAAGAATTGGTTTATCACGTGGTGGATGCAGTTGGTGAGGACGAGACGGAGCGAGGTAAATTTGAAAATTGGCAAATATAAAAAATAGATATGTGCGTATACATATATATAAAGATGTATACAAATTGAAATTAGACTATTGAAGGTGGTATCGAGGTGTACGAAAAATGAATGAGGTACGTGGGGTGAAGTTGGAGGGTAAAGAAACAAAGGGAGAAATTAGAATGAACACTAGGAGAAAGGGAAATGTAAAGAGGGATGAGACGGTGGTCGGAAATTCTGTGCGAAATTTTCAACGGGAAGACGGTTAATGAACGTTGGGCCTCGAGGTACGAGATGAGTGAGAAGTGGATTGGGCGAGAAGGGACGAGGGTGAAGGGATGTAAAAAAAAGAAAGAAACAGGGTCGACGTGGGCTAATTGAAAAAAATGAAGAACTAAATTACAGACGTTGTTATTCCGTGTGAAAACGATGAAAATCCTAGCGGATCATCCTTTATTGCTACTGTCTTCTGACGTTAAGATTTCATGGGAAATCGATAATATTACGATTAATGAGTACTGGCGCTACGTGTTATCATCTACTGGACATGTATTCCTATATATAGTCTGGCTGCTGGTAGAGTCTTCGCGAACGATTAATATCACGCGTAGGAAAGTAATTCGAGAGAGTAGCGCGACCGCGTTGGCACGAATGGATAAAATGAGTGCGAGAGAGAGAGAGTGAGTGTAGGGTTAGGACAGTGAAAGAGAGAAAAGCGAAATAGAGAAAAAGAGAAGAGACAAAGCCATAAATCTAGCAGAGTCCGGAAAGAATTCACTATCTGATTCGGAAATCGGGAACTCGACCCGGAACTCTAATGCCAAGCGGCTTCCACGTTGCGTTACCATAACAATAAATCCAGCGAGAAGGAAGCCCGAGTCGCCCCGGTGATATTTTCTATTTCACAGATTGCTTCACCGCATTACTTCGCCACAGAGCGGCACAATTTGCAGTCCTCATCGCCGCCATGTTCTCCATTCCCGTCAGTCTTTCGACTTTGACTTTTATTTTATACTCACACGTTCCCGTGCATAAGTCTTACACTACGTATAACGTATATCCATCATCTCATACGATACTCGTATACTGGATAATATCTCTACGTAATAACGCAAATCGATACGGGCACGCGTACATCAGGTAGTGGCAATTCGCCTAGCCACGAGCCACTCTACGTCCTGGCAGACCGACTCGTTTGCGGTAATTGAACGTCGAGTTGGCTGTCAGTCAGCAGCAGGCAAATTCAGCCAGCATCCCTCTTAGTACTTTGACGGTAAAGTACACTTTGGTCCTTTTCTAGAAGAGCTTGTTGGGTTCTAACAACGGATTTACGGTTTAGGCAGATCCAGCTTGTCTCCAGTCTAACCGTTAACAGTCACCTGGGACCACAGTGACTCCTACGTAACGTGTGATCCTTACGGAAACTCTACTGAAGTGTGACCGTTGAGGGTTAATGGGTATTGAGTCAAAGCAGTTAATATTATTGATCAATTTGTACAATTTGATTGATCATGGAGAAGTATTTATGAAAATTTCTTGTATATAGGTATACTTGTATGTCACGTTGTTCAAGCTATGGGAATAAACGTGCAGCACGAGTTTCATTTTAGCGTGCGACTGGAAGCCGTTAGTTTCGTGAACGCCCGCGGAACGGCGCTGCAAAACTCCAAACTCCTTTATTCCTATTCTGCGAATATAGGTGGCGTGTGCGTCGCGCGAAACCACAATCCCGCACATGTATCAAGCTGTCCGCGACCCGCTCTCTAATTTGCATTTCAACGCTTGCCTCCCGTCCATTATTACCAGCGGAACAGCTTGGTTGAATTTCACAGAGGCATCCCGGTGTCTCCTCTCTCAGCTTCGCCCTCATCCTGATCCTCACCCTCAAACCTCGTCCTTGTGCGCCTCTCTTCACTTCGTCGCTCCACGTCCCTATATACCCCTACTGCATACCCCTCCTCGATTCTCTCAACCCTCTTCCTATATTCTCTTCAAGTACTCTGGGGATTATTGTCTTGTCGGACTTCAGAGACGCAATTTCAGCGAGCCCCATCCCCGACATGATTGCCCAACTCCGTCACGCTATTCCGAAAGAAGGAGAAGCAAAGAGAAAAGAAATAAAGGAAAAAGTCCTCCACGGGCTTACCGACCTGAGACTAAGGGATTAAATAATGAATCACTCAGGTGGAGGAGTTGGTTAATCATAATAACGGAATTTGCAGCTCCCTTGAAATTCGACTACATTGTTGTCACGTGTTCGTAACCCAGGTCCTATTGTATCACGGTTTTCAACCTATAGCCACCCAAGTCTGAAGACCCTTCTCTCTCGAAGTTGAGCTCTTCGCCGCGAGATTTATCTACCTCTGTCCTCCTAGGACAAAGCCCTTTGCAATGGCGTGAGACCTCGTTGAGATTATTATTACGTCAAACGATAGCTCTGATACGTTCATAGAGAGAATTATAATAGAACGTCCATGACACGATTGCCCATACAGCAGACCCAAAGGTGGCTTTTCGCGTACAGAACATCAATCGACGTCACGCAAAGTGTGCCTTGCAAATTAATTGGCCACCTGTGGATAGACACCCCGTAAGGACATTTTCCCTGCCCGATGCGTCGATCCGATTCCTATCGGATTAGTCGGCAAAGCTTTCCTCACGTTCTCCGCCTTCGTCCCCTGGAAGGAAAAAGAAAGGAATAGAACCTTAACCCATATCTTACGATTGGAACGACAATGATGGCGTCCTTTGGCATAGAGCGAATTCATCCCCAGGATCTGGCTTGCTCCTGGTCCTGGCCCTGGTCCTTGATTTTGATGTCAGGGGACGTGCTTGCACCCAGCTTCCATTTGTCTCATTTATATCCCCAGCTATATAGATACAGAGACAGGGTATTGCCACATGGAGCAGCATCCTTGCCTGCGCAAATGCAGCATCTTCCCTCCCAAATGCAAGATGGCGCATTATTATTTCGTTTTCAAGTACCGCTAATATTATACTTCCAAAGGTATAGCACGGTACAAGTACGTCAGTTGGGTTTTATAGCTTACAATGTCTTAAGGTAGATTACTTGGGATGACATACACTATTTACTACAGCTATTACTAATCTATAGAGATTTTAGTGCAGGCGAACGAAAATTCGACGCCATTATGGTCTTCCATTATTTCTATACGTTTACTATGGGATTATAATATTATCCCTAGCTTTACCTATTCTTACTTAACAAGCACGACAATGCAACCTTGACTATCCCATAGTGGTTATTTCATTCTGGAGAAGGGACACTTACTACCTCCCAAGTACACCGTTGCTAATTCGAGCCACTACGTGGCGTGTCTTGTCTCAGTAATAAGTTTACTGTTGAGCATGGGGATTCGCATTTTCCGTCTCTTTCTCTTTCCTCAAATTACGCTGAACCTTTCCTGCATTCGTACCGGCGTGTCGGTTAATTCCCATACAACGGTGTCCTTGTGTATAAGTTAATCCTGTCTCCGGCCTTGACTTGACTCTTAATGCGCTCCACATGATACTTGCATAGTTCATGAAAGTCACCACTGTCCTAGAATACCCTGGTAAATTATTGAATAAAATAACAAGATCACGTTGGGTCTTGCATTGATTGTAATTCAACCAACCACCGCAAGAGGAGCTCTTCCTGGTGAATCACCGTGTTTGCAATACTAGGACGCTGCTTGGATTTACGAAATCTCACATTACTTTAACATAACATAACCTCATCCGACACGTAGGTTTAGCCAGGATTGTTTGCAGGACACAAAGTCATTGTCATGCGGTTCACCGGTGTTTGCCAGTAGGGCGATTATTATCCCAAGTGTACCACTAAAGTGGGTTCTCTCGCATACCTACATGACGTGTTTGTCCACCACATACCAGGAAGCCTCCAGGCACAACACAGGTTAGACGGACTAGGAAGGTAGCTATCGTGGTTGGACTTGAGCTTCGGCGCAAACCTTGGAACGAACGACGCTCTTCTACCCAACTTGACTCGTGCCGCATACGTAACGTTAGAGCAAGTAGCTCGGACCGAGATTTATAGCGAGTACGGGACTGGAGGCTAAGATAAGATTTGCCGCACGATGAAAAAAAATACCCCACGATAACGGAAGACCAAGAAGCCACGAGGGGATTTTGAAAGAAGGGGGAAAAAAGGGGCACACGATCAAATCGGAGATATGGACGTCCACCGTTGCACAGTAGGTATATACGTTTGAATATGGAGAAATGCCCTGTGGTCTCTTCAAGATGGATGGTTACGTAGGTCGACACGCTTTGGACACATCCTGATCTCATTTACATTCCGGAAGCTGCTATATGGAAATCAACTAGCCCTACGGTATAATTCATATACTTAATGAGATAGGCATTAAGACGCTTCCGCCTTAACGTCTACTTAGCATAGGTTAGTCCGTGTTTACGTCGGCTACGGTGAACTACTCGATTACGCCAGGAGCTGTTTACTTTCCGATTAGTCGGGAAAGTGAGAGAATACAACCTCAGCACACTCTGGCGGTGACTATTAGCGAAGCTTTCTCATAGTCCGCCCGGGTCTGCAGAGCAGCTCGTGGTTGCTTCGTAGTAGCTCTCGATACTTTGGGATAATCATCCTGCGACATTTTCAAAGTTTACCATCACTTCCGATGCTCAGCCACCCTTCTTTCTGGCATAGTCATTTAACCATAATGGCGAACAGTAGCTGTACGAGTGTCGTGGAAGTAAATGCTCAAGTTTCAGAAGACGAAAGAACCTCGGCGAAACGGAACGAAGGAAGGAACTAGGTAGGCAGCCAGGCAGAAGTAGAAACTTTCCGAGACACTTATACCCTCGCGAGATAACAAATGTCATACTCACACTCACCGTCGACGAAATTATAGAACTTCTGCTGCACGAGTCCACTCGGTCTCTGTTCGTGTCAACTGCTTGCAAATATTATTTCGAGGACGCCGACGACCCAGTACACGTCAAAATGGATTGAATTTAGCTGACGTTTTTGTCTCTAGAGAATGGCGGACGCCATTCTTATCCACCTCTAAATTAGTTGGTGACAAATATTTCCCGTCATCCACAAAAGGTATTATTCTCTGGCCTTATACTTTAGTCTTTACAAATGTCTGTCACACAACAGAGTCTTAATCGTTCTCTAGATAATTTTACTAAAGATGTCCCCAGACAGTTCATTATAAAGTAATTTACCATCTAAATATATTTTATGCTGGTAAGAGTAATGTTTCTTGGTTGCTATTAGATTACACTGGAAACGTATAGATGGCGCTGTGTAACCAGACGAACCGTTGGCACAAATTTTAAGTATGTTTGTATACAGTGACCATCTTGGAATGAGCAATTACGGTAACGCCTGGCGATTACATCGCTCTGGATGACCTCTAGTATAAATGGGCCAGAGCGTGCGAACGAGCGGAGAGAGTGGTTTTAATGTCCTGGAAAGGGCTGATTCTCCCTTGGACCTTCACGCGGAACTGTCTGAAATTGGTGTAATCAGCGAGTGAATCGACGCTTTTTCATTGGCTGAGCAAACGAGTAGTTCTTAGGTTAGTTTGGTGCGATTATTCATTACGGTCGTACGCCACTAGAGGGTACGTATAGTGATAACGTTCACGGAGGACTATTAGTTAAATTGACGAAAAATGGCGTGTACCAATCAGCACGGCGAAGTCGAACGTGAAAATAACTCGGACGAGGAACACGTCGTTGTCAACCATCGACGAGAAAATTCGGAGGTACTTGAAAATTTGTTATTAATTATCGAAAGCTCAAACCTTACTTCACAAACAGCACCACGTATTTCTCGCTGTCGGCACGGTGAGTGAGAGAATTGATATAAAAGAGAATGAGAGAAAAAAAAATGAGGAAAAAGAGGCAATGGGGATTTGAAACGCGCGCGCGAAAACTTTACTCGAATCTACTCGGCACGTGGAAAATGATCCAAATTATTTGAAATCCGTTGGCTGCTGATATAAAGAATATAAAAAATGACATTGAATGGGATGGAATCTCCGTGATGAAAAAGGGAAAATTAAGTAAAATGGAAAATTGTGTTTTCTAGCGTTTCTCACTCATAACAAAAATAACATCGGGCAGCTCGTTAAACATTCCTGTGACTTAATCAAACTCTCATACGCGTTGAGAAATAAAATGTGCGACATTGGTTTCTCATATTTATCGTGGGGGGAGTGCGGCGTGAATTTTCAAAATCAATATTCCCGCGCACCAAGATACGACCTACCGTCCCAGGTAACAAAAGCAATTCGGACTATTCCCTGTGGCAAATGAGGCGCACTCTGATTAACACACATTGGCTCAATTACACGGGTTAGCTGAGGGAACACGAAATTGCCTGCTATTAACGGAGGCGCGAGGGTAGATAGAGAGACACGAAATATCTGGCAGATAACACAGTAGTACATTAGAACGGTTGCGCGTGCCTCGTAAAATTTAACCGGTTGGTTAGATTGGTCGACCAAGCCTAATTCCTTTATTCTTTTTCTTCCTTCTCGTTTTTTTGCAAATTTTCCCGCCAGCCGTAAGATCCCAGCGCCTCTAGTGGAAGCATACCGAATTACAAGCTCAAGTGGTGACGAGCAAAAACGGTCAAAACAATGTCAAACGCCATAACGTTATAATGCCTCGATAAGAAACTCAGTCGATCGTTCACGGAACGAAAGGAAAGATGGCAGCACCGGCGGCCAAGTGTGCGAAATCAACGAGGGTGAAAATTAATTCAAATATCGAGATACATTGCTCACAGTGACTATCATAAATCGTTTGACTCCCTTTGCATTTTATGCAGTTTCGAATCTTACTAGCGTTTCGTGAAGAATGTTCTTCGTTGTTCCTCCGAGGGCGTCGTCGACGCGACGTCCCAAAGGATCCTAGGGTACTTCGTTCATTCGATTACACTTGGTGTTGTCCTTGCATATCCTGGGGATAGAAGTCATTCCCTCGGGCTGTTTGTTATTCTCTTCTTTCATGCGGTTTACAGAGGTCTGGCCCGAAGGCAAACTTGTGGAATTTTAAATCGGCAGGCGTCGCTCGGTCGTCCCTTCCACGTCTATTGGCTCGTTGAATCCATTGCTCGAACTGCTATCGATGTACACTTGACAATTAGCTACGTTCGACGCTAATTAAAGTGCACGACTAATTGCGAAACACGGTGACGCTTTAGCTGATCGGTTCAGCATGTTGCGTAATTTCCAATTCTCAGTATTTCTAATGCGTCTTACGTATACCGAGACACGTAAAAAAAGTCCTGAAAATTTCTGTTTCAACGTTCAAAGAAAAATATCGTATTTTATAAAACAAATCAAGTCCTCTATATGCTTAATTTACTTACCATGGTATATAGCTTATTTTTCCAAACGCTGTTTTTATGTGGTTAACTGACACGTTTCAAGACGGTCATTTGTGCTCTTAATTTTCTTAAGTCTCAAGTAGGTTATGTAACGAGCTTTTCGAAGTTTAGTCGTTTTTATGAGTGTCTCGTGCTTCTCGCACGTTTTGAGTGGGCTGGTCTTTTTAAGTGAACCCCAAAGCGTCGCTCACGAATACGAAACAAGCACGTGGAAGCTTTAGGCATCTTAAGCATATTTTATGCTGAGAGTTTGTGGAAAGCTTTACGTAAACACTCATAGCACGAAGTGGCTTCCTGAAAAATTATTTTTACCTTTCATCTACGACACGTAGTACTTGTAAATATAATTTACGTAACTACTACCATAATATACCATGTATACTATAACGGTGCGTACAAATGGCAGTTGACGAAAAATTAAAGAACATGAAGATTAAACATTTAATATAGATATTGACACAAGTATGCAAATCCTACACGTTTTTACAGCATGTACTATTCACCTCTATTACTAATTAGAGTTTTGGATGATTTGGCATATTTTGAGGTAAGTATATATTATTTACTTTATGGTAATTACGTAGAATAATTTTCATAATGTATGAATAATATGGAAATTCTAATAGGGTTACTTTATAGTACTGGGGTTTATTTGATTTTCCAACAAAACACATTTAAATATACTATGTAATTTCCAGTGGTCAATTTATTACCGATTAATTATAATTATTTCCCACCAATATATAATATTATATTAATGCATCAACTATAGTTATTGTAGATCCTGTTCCTATCCATTTTCTTGTTTTCGGATATCGTAATTTTCGTGCGTCGCTCTAGTATCGTCCAGACTCTTCTTTACCGACGATCGTCTTTGTAGAAAACTTACTGTTACTTACGTTACATGCTTTGTATAATCTATGGTTAATCGATCTTATTGAGGAAATAAAATCATATATATTTATTGGAACAACATCGAGTGCCAATGTTTTTAACAACGTGTGTACATTCAGTGAATGTAATTATTCGTATACATAAGCAGTGAATAATATTCATCCAATGGTTTAATATATTAAGGCAGGTTACCAAGTAAGCATTTCCCTTGCCTCAGTTAGAGAAGCTATTCGGCTGAGAAATGCACCTAATACTTACCTAACCATCTAGGAAATTACTAGAACACATGAAACCCGTGCATTAATGATATAATAAATATTGTACGGTATTGTACTTAGTGGAACATTAATTATTACGTAAATACTCTGTGCAATCGAAAGCTTGAAAAATTCTATGTACTCTTGCTTTCATAATACAGAATATTCGACAATTGAAAATCATTCGGTAAAGTCATACGGCGAAATGGATCAAATATTTGCAAAGAGGTATGATTCGCTTTACGGCAAAATACGCATATTCGTCGGAATCTTCATGAAGCAAGCTAAAGATAAATCCAAGCTTTCAAATCTTCATCTTGCGAATTGTAGCATCGAAAATGGCGACTTATCAATCCTGGAAATAACTGTGTATCTCTTCGTGGTGATTCGAGGAGTCGTCTCGGGACGGAAGGAGAAAGATAAAAAAAATCAAGAAAAAAAAAGAAAAGATTGTGTCCCAAGAAAGTCGGCAATTTCTCTGAATAACGAGAAGAGTTGACTCGGTTCAAGTGATATTTTGCATGGCGCCTGGGAGATATTAGATTCTCCCTCGGAGACGTGAAGCGTCCAAGAATTTAAAGCATTTGCAAAAGAACGACGGGACTCCTCGATCTCGTTTTTACGTCCACGAGGAATTCATCGGTATCGTCATTTTTTACGCTTCGATGCAGATGTCATATACATATATAAGTACAATACTACTTGCAGTCCTTGTTGTGCATTTTGTGACTTACGCGCCTTAGATTTTGTTTTCTTTCTTGAAATATATTATATGACGTTATTTGTATTATATTTTTCGAAAATCATTCTGAGCTAATATATAAAGCTACAGCCACACCGTTAGCCATGTGAGTAACGAGTTTCATTCGACGTGAGTCTGTTTTCTGGCTGGAAACCCAAAGGTTCCCATGTTAGACTTATCCTTTCCAATTAAACTACGAGTCGTAACCTTCCTGAACTTATTGGGATCCTTGCTAGTTTGGTAATGAAGTTTTGTATTTTGGAATAACATGCTTAATGACGTGTAAGGATACAGTATTAGATATTTCGGCAGTATCTACGTTTAGAGGGATGGAAATTAAATCCTCATTGCGACCTTTTAATACAGTTGAATAATGCCCTGGAAAACTTTTGGGTGTATTAAAATAGTTCTATTATATGTACATATGTAAACCGGAAACTAGTCACCCTTAGAAGTTTGAGGGATCTCATAAATTTTGAAATATGGATATTCAAACAGATGCGAGACCAAGTGGTAGGACGTTTTGACAATTATCGTATAGAATCGTATGTAATAAGAATGCAAAGTGTATAATTTAACAGATGTAATACAAGACACGTGACGAAGAAGCTTCTGGTATATCGTTCAGTTGTAAGTAACGTTTCGTGAGTCTCAAGCTTACTAAGATGTTTAAAAAACAATTTATTGCGAGCAGCTAATCAAAGTTGTATATCTCTTAAATTATTTAATATCACAAAGTAGAGCAACTCCGCGCATGACCCAAAAGTCTGGTGACTTTGTTGTATTAAGCCACAGTGGTGTGATGAGAAGTACGTAAGTCCTTTTGGGTTTCTTATATACTGGGCACTGAAATAAATCAATAAATTAAAAATGATATTTAATGCAATGTCAAATTACTATTAAATTAAATCTACGCACAGACTTATTAATAAAATACGTTATCATTTTAATTAAATATAATAATTTGCCTCTCACTTGAAAATTACCTGATACAATTTTGGATTTTTTTCCGGGGTGTTATACAGGGCAAATATATGTATAACCGGCATAATTATGTATAAAACCTTATTTGCTGATTCACAGAGCTTGTTGTTTCTTCTGTCCCATCCGGCGCCTTCTAAGAAAAGTCCATAAACGTAAACTCCCTCCTAAAAGTATAATTACGCAACATGAAATATCAATATGAAACATTAAACTCAAATTTACGTTCATACGTTTGGTGCAGTTCGAATTTCTTCCCGGGTATATCGAGTGACTTCATTATGTAATGTAACATTATCCAAAGCCCAACCCTTGTGAGCCCGAGTTACTTCCTGCCTCATCGCAGTTAAAAATCCTATCAATAAAAGCGTACACGTGCAATTTATTTAAATTGTCTTAAGAATTTTAACGAACCGTCATATAATCTGGGCTAATAATTTAACGCGAGTTGTCTACCTTGTGGATTAAAGAACCCTGTCATCCAAAATTGCGGTGGTCTGCCTGAGAATATCCACGTTGAAAATTGTTGATTTCTCTCGAGTAACTCGGTAAACCAAAAGCCAAGGGTCGAGGATTCCCACGATCGTGCTTTCCATAATTGTGGGATTCTCGCATCATAGATATTATCCAGAGCATCCCTAAGTTGCTCGTTCATTATAATAACACCTTCTATAGCCAGCAGAAGATCTTTTAACGTCACTCGAACCAATTTAATCACTCGTTGCATTCGATCTATCTCTTGTTTCAGGAAAATATTCATCGAGGTGGTAATTCCCATTATTTTTAATCTATATTTAAGAAAGTAACACTAGACAATATTATTTTACACAGCGAGTCATTATAACGATTATGAATGCCTATGAGCAATCTTAATTAAGCAACTTGATTAAAGCTTTTTCTACATATTTTTTTTATGTCCATGTACCTTTCCTTCACCTCAAAGGGATCATAAGCTGGTGGTAATTTTTCCAACATTTCTTTAGCTTGCCTTGTCACTGACACTTCTCTTGATTCACCTCCACCACCTCCTGCTTCCTTCGGCTGTACAGATATTATTGTATCTAATACATCTTGTGTAGCATTACTTTGATATCTGAAACGCATACGGTGCTTGATTAGTCTCTAATCATAATTCTTGGTATAATGTATTTCTCAATAATTATTAAACGTACTAGCTATGATTATAATAAATATCAATTGTGAACATTGTAGAATTACTAAGTATAAAACTTTGTTAGATATATATTTGTTATTATATTAACGAAGTCTTACGTAATATCTGCATTGGGATGAAGCCCATAAACTTGTGGTGGATCGACAGTAGCCATTGCATCAATCGCTTTTAAATAATCAGAAACTTGTCTAAACGTCAAAATCGGATACCCTTTGAAAAACATATATCCTTCGAGGAAAAGTGCTTCGGAGAACCAAACTTTTGAAAACGTGTTCAAAAGTCTCTTATCATAATCGTCAGTGACCCGGCCACCATATTGAACTTCGCCAATCATATATCTACAAACGTTCACAATATATTGAAAACACGTTCATCTGTGTCGTCGTATATGGTATTCTAGGATTTAATTTTAATTGGAAACTACATAACCTCACAGTTTGCCAACTTATTCCACGTTTCGGATCGTAATCATTTAAATGATTATTCATGAACATACAAGAAGCTAACCAGTCGGCTGAATTAAATTCGTACGGGATATTCCAACCGAGCGGACCAAATTTACGCCGTTCCTGAACAACAGTATGCAAAAAGGACACGGCGTAAATTAGTGGAATATACTGAACGGCATCACACTGATCTAACATTTCTTGATTCATACCGCTATATGTTGCCAGCAATCCTGCGCGAATACCTGAACAGTGTCATTAGAGTTAGTTAGTCTCATCAATGATTAGTGTCAATCAATGTTTATATTATGAATAATTAAACAATTCGTAGGATCAATGTATCATCTTTATATACTCACTTCAACATTGGAATATTTAAGAGATTTACCTTGTGGCGGTTCATACGTGAACTTTATAGACATTTGTAGCAGAGATATAGGAAAATCTTTGTGGGGCTCAGTCGTAATCCATATTCGAAAATTTGGATGCGGTGCTTCCATATCTAATATAAAGTTAACAAGCTCAGCCATATATTCAAGACCCAAGTGACAATTTTGACAGAGTGCCCAGAATCCCTATAATGTAAACGAAGAAATATTAAATGATGTACTGACTATGTTTTTATGGTAAACGAATAGCAGACCTCGGTTTTTGCATAGTTCAATAATTTCCTTGCGTGAACTTCTTGGCCTTGACCCATTGAAATACTTTTGCACATTACTTCCATCTTTTTCGCTAGTTGCTCAATACTTGGAGTTGGATCTGAACCCATGCTCAGGAAACAAATCATTGGCGTATTTGGTCTGGACTCGGCAAGCATCACATCCAGAAGTGTAATTACAGGTTCAGCATACTTTGATCCTAATGAATTAGCTATGTACTTTCGCGATTGCGACAAAGCTCTATCCAAGCACCATGCCCTAATATGTAAGAAATTATGTTATCGATGTTTGTAATTATTAATTAAATCGTATTCTCATGTTCTTTACCTTATCACTAATAAACGACGGAAAGTATCCAATGCATTATAACCATCTGGTATGATTTCTTCTTCAGGTGCATCCTTATCGAACCAAAATTTCCAAACTTTTTCAGCAGCTGGTACCTGCGACACAATATATTGGAATTGTCTCAAAGCTGACAGTGCAACTAGATTCAACCAAGTCATGTCGGTAATCCATTTGCAAGGCTTTGGTGCAACTGCATTCAAATCCAATGCTGCGCCACCCTTTATGAAATATTGAAATTCTTCATGAGTGATGGCGCCTTTTTGTAAATCAATTTTCAGGGTCATCAGCAGTATAAACATGTATTTATGATTCTCATAGAGACCACGTGCTTTGTACTTGAACACTTCGTAAGTCAAGTATTCGATGATGAAATTTATTCTTCGTTGATTCACAGGACTTTTTTCAGATCTAATATAACAGTGATACGTGTCTATAATAGTTTCAGGATAATATGAAATGTCATATTTACGTATGTAACAATATGAAATTATCTACCTCGACATTGAAAGATCAAATCTTTCTAGGAATTGCACGAGGGATGTTTGATACATGCAATTAACTTGCGCCATGTCACAAACTAGAAAGTACAGGACACTGCCTCGTGTTGCAACTGGTCGGAACTCTTCTCGAGCTGCATTAATTTTGATTTCTGTATCCCTCGCGATGGTAAGTTTCTCATTAACTTCGGCAGCAGTTTGCTTCGTGTTGTTCAGCACCGACATTAACTCGACGTCCTCGATGAGTGGCCCCTTTTAAGAATTAATTAAGCAGCATGGAATCAATTAAAATATTTATACAATTTAAATATTTATTTAATTTATAAATTGAAGAGAGAAATGATTTGACATTTCATCTTGCAATTGACTTATTTAATGAATGCTAAAATAAATTAAACTCACTTGAACCGTCGTTAGCTTGTGAAGTAAGTTTGCTTCTAATTCCTTGATTTTACGTTTATTCGCAGTTACATCCGTGATTAATTGTGTTCTTTCAGTTTCCAATTCTCGTTTTTCTGTTAATATCACTCTACCTAATAGCTGATCCTCTAACCCTATATTGTGGATACTCATACGTTAAAAAACAAAACTATTTTCAACGTCTAATCGATCGTACCTTTCATTGTAACAGTGAAGTCAATTATCGATGTGCGAGCGAATATTTCTGGAGTATAAGATGGATTAGGAAGTTTTGTCGTGATATATAACCGGAAGTCTTTGTGGATATCGACTTCCTTATCGCCAAGTTTCACCTAAAAGCATCGAGAATAACAAGAAAAATTCAAAATTGTATTCTCGCGGGTGATAACGTTATTTAAAATTTTCGATAACTTCTTAATACATTGTACCTTCAAGGACGTTCCTATTTTTATAAAATTTTTTTCCAATAAATTATCCAATACCGGATCTAATTCTTCTGCTACATCTTCTATCAGCAATGGTCGACCGATTGAGACACAATCCTCCAAATGATTTCGGAAATACTTGTGCGACAGCAGTGTCATCTACAATTGAAGAGTTTACAAGCATCGAAGAAAAATATGTACGCTCATTAAAAATATAGTATATATAATTTAATTGTAATTATGTTCAAGTAACTCAATTTTTTGTCGTAATAAACTCTCATACCTGCATATCAAAATCTTTCTCCTTATTTTTAATCCACGTTTTGCCCTGTAGCTGAGGATCAATTAGTAAGGGATATCTCGTAGCCTTCGTTACAATTATTCCATTTTGTATAGAAAGTTCATCGTTTGGAAGTCCTTGCAAATTCCATTCGCCAGTCTAACGATAACAAAGGTAATAAACGTATTTTACTGTTATTCCGATTATTAAATTTATCTGTATAGTCTCGTCATAAACTGTACTTTCTTTTATTACAATATCACAATTAAGACGACTGTACCAAGTAAGAAAATTTCAATACACTAACCGTCGCTGTATCTGTCAATGAATCTATAATGTTAATGCTGACGGAAACAGGGATCTTTCGACTCTGTAGAAAATTGAACCACTTCTTTTGTAGTAGAATTCGAAATTCTTGATTGAAGGGTCCGCAATACGATAAAAATCCTGTCAAAATCAATACGTCCCCAATGAGTCTGTCGACCTCTGACTTAAACGTTGCCAATTGATCAGTCCATCGGATTCGTTCTCCCGATAATCCATCGATCATGGCTGTGGCAGCATCCATTTTTGCTTGGCAAGCCTCGGCCTGATCGACTACTTTCTGAAAGATGAAAAAACAGCCTGTTACCCTTTGTCAATAAAATTCGATTGCTACGTCATTAGAACTTTTGGTTCCATTTGAATGTTTGAAAATTGCTAAGCTTATACCTGACGCTCGTTCATCACCCCGTCAAATTCTTTCTGCACTTGTTTCAAATCCTCGTCTTTGGCTCTAAGGAGCTTTTCCGCATCTGCCAGATTACGATTA
The DNA here is from genome assembly GCA_030142615.1 of Syrista parreyssii. NCBI lineage: Eukaryota > Metazoa > Arthropoda > Insecta > Hymenoptera > Cephidae > Syrista > Syrista parreyssii. The sequence continues at coordinate 647,889 of JARQTG010000262.1, forward strand.
GCCTTATCGTGTTTAGCCTGCTGCACTGCTAAATTTGCCTGAAAATATTTCATATTACAACAATGATGTATTTGTATGTATTAAATATTTAACAACGTATGTAAAGGTCTTGTTAATTTTTACTTATTATCTCTTGTGCTTACCTTCAAAGGAAGTACATCCTTATTTATGGCATAAAATGTCACCATAGATATAGTCCACTGTATAAGGCCAGCAACATTTCCACAAGCCTGCATTGCAGCTTCATAAGTGTACATATGGAAATTCAAATACGGCCTCATTAAATCCACAGTCTCACCATTGATGTTGTCTTTTGGGAAATGTTGTAAATTGTGTAAAAATCTCGTGTCAGCCATCATCTGTTCATAAAAATCAAGTACAATAAAGTTAAAAATGAGTTTCCTCAACCTTATTTATCCAATTGATATAATGACGTAATAACATTAAATCAAACTATTAAATGTTACCTTCAATGCTTCGGACCAAGAAGCACATAAGAATTGTTTGTCTGGATCGGGTTTCACGGGTTCCAATTTTCTCCCGAACAAAATTAGCACGCAGTCCATAATGAGGGTAATTAAATACGGTGGTTTTCCTAATTTACGTACTGTGGAGATGTCAGCAGCTTTTATGGTCTATCAGCAAAAATGAGGAGATGGTCTAATAATAGCACATCAACAATGTAAATGACAATTAGAGCAATGCTAATTAGACTCATCCACCTGAAGCGCCGCTTCAGCCTCGAGCAAAGCTGGTTCTGCGTCTTTTAATTTCTCCTCGGCAACGGCCTTTTCTTTCGAAATTATTTTCAAAAGTGTTTCCGCCTCATCCTTCGACGTCTGAACTTGGGCTTTAACTGTTTCCGCGTCGCTCTTTTTCTCATTTACCGTAATGAGGATCTAATCGAAAAGATCATACATAAAATATATATATTCGTATCGATATTGAATACTGTTATTCTTTGACAATAAAATGACCGACCCCAATACCATATACTTACTGCTTCAACTTGTACATTCTTCACAGCAATTTCCTCTTGATTCTTCTCCAATACTTTCCTCAACTCATCGACTTGTGCTGCTGCATCGACCAACTTACTTAAACCGTTGCTCATTCGAAAAGCCATTGTATTTATATTGTCCAGACGTTGTTTATATATCACTTTATAACCATCGATGAATGATAGAAACGATTTTGGAGTAACAAATGTTTGTCGGCGGAATCTGTAAAGTAATTAATCAAATTAGACTTAGAAAACCTATAGTATTACATATATAATAATCCTTTGGCATCTTCAATTACTATAATTAGAATTATGAAGTCAAAAATTGTAACCTGTTATAATAGTCAACACAAGTGTCGCCTACATCATCCTGTACGTCACCCATTACTTGAATCAATTGCTGCTTAATTTCCGCAGAACATATTACTTTGTAATGACCCAAAAAGTGTTCACTGACAGCACAGAGTGCATCTTTCGGCCACCTAGTGAACCAGTTCATAGTACAGCCAGATATGAGGCCAGGAAACTTTAACGATCTGGATCTAAATTTTTCGCCAACCTGCAATGTTATGTATAAATATTACATGAAAAAGGAAAAACTATCTAAAAATCTTATGTCCCATGCAACTCCGAATGAGGCGGTCCACGTTATACCAGCATTATAGCCTCTGTGGATTATACCTCATAAAGCATGCATATAGCACAATGTCTGATCTTTTGCATGTAAACAACCTCACGCGTACTAACCGGCGAAAAGCAGAGTACCAGATGCAAATTATTTCGAGCTCTTGATATGAAATAATCGTATAAATTATCAGGCGTCGGTGGTCGTCTTGGGTCTTCCTTTTTCATAAGAGGCACAATGCTTGTCAATATTTCATCCAATTCGTCTTTCGCAAAAAGATTGGCGACCTCGCCGACACTTAAGACATTATTAATGTATTCTAAGAAAGCCTCATCCTTTATTTCATTATCAGTGAATATAAAGGTGACTCCCTTGCTACCAGCTCCAGAGTCCCGATACAGTTTACGCAAGTCGTCCATCAAGCTTCCGACGTTATAACTCCTAGAATACAAAGAGAGAAGTAAATTCATCTTTCTAGAAGATCTAGGAGAAAATGATTTTTGAGGTAATAACATAATTACTTAATGCAATAAATAATATCTCTTTAGACAAGAGTACAAGAGTTATCATTGATTAATATCATATGCTAAATATTTGTTAATTAATTTTCATCTAGATATTCTTTTCATATTTAATATTGTATGTACAATACCGTGTCAAGACAATTTGGAAGAAGTTAAAACCCGCAATAAAGGATGAAAGTCTTGTCAAACTTTGTTTCCCGGATCCTCCAACGCCAACCAACATGGCGTTTCCTCTAGGTACACCAAGAATTCTTGATATTCTTATCAAGTGTACCAGAGCATCGTGAAAGAAGACCAGGTCAAGATGCATGCCACGTATGTATTCATTGAATTGTTCCATGTTCTGATGAACTTTTGCTATGACAGCTTCGTAGCTACAAAACAGTAAATGAATTAAACAATTATTGTAACAATATATTTAAATATAATTATATAGCCATATTGTACTAGTTGCAATTATGCGAAGTCATATGAATTGAAAAGTTCTAAAAATTATTTATAAATTGTCGACAATTTTTATTCATATACCTGGGTATTTCCTCGTATATCTTTGGAGCTTCAATAACATAATCCTCTGGTTCATCGCCCGTTGGCTCCGGAGGCTCTCGCAAGAAATTAACAAAATAAGTTTCTACTGGTGCATAATATTGAAAATCTGATCCAAGTAATTTTTCAGCTGTAAGCCTCATTGTACTTTGAAACCATTCCTTGTCAGCAAAATTTGTGAATCTGTTAAACGTATTCAGAACCAAATCCATGGATTAATTTGAATATTGGACAGTTTTTTTAATGGTGTACATTATCCTTTCACATACCGATCGGATATAACTCTTGTACATTCATGATCCCAGAGCTTTAATAACGTCGCGATACTTTGACACTCGTCTCTCTCGATTCTCAATATTCCTTCCCATATTCGCGACAAATCCCTCAAATTGAAGATGTAATGAAACTTCGCTGGGGTGGGTAACATCTTGATCTTAGTCTGCTGCCACAAAACTCGCGTTAATGGAATTAACTTGGGTAAGAAATTTACGATGACATCTGAGAATCTGCTATCGCAGAAGTAACCCATTCCTATGGCGCCTGAAATTAATATGAATAATGCATTTCCATAAAAGCATTTACAAGCAAAAAATATATTGCGGAACTGAGGACGCTATGACTTTTTTTACAGGATACTTACTGAAAATCGTATCCATCGACTTATTCGATGGCAAAGTGCAGTTAAATATGTTAAATTGCCTTTTTAATCGCGGTGGAATGTCATTACGTCCACCGCCAGGATGTATCATGGCGGCGAGCAACATCATGTCTTGAATAATTGAAAAGTCACCGGGTTTATCTAACGAGTAGAACCCTTTGTATTCCATTAATTGTCGGACGATTTCATTTGTGACTTGATCACCCCATTCATTTATCACTGGCATATTTATGTCGTCTATGAAGACAGTCATTTTCCTACCACCAGGAGGACCGTAAGTCGTTCCTACACGTTTCTCCACGTAACTTTCAAATATGCGCTACAAGAAGTTGGACATAATTTATTATTTATGCGCATATTATTTATAAGATCTTTATTTGACGACATGCGAAGAAGGAATGGAGGTTAAATAATTCTGTCTTTGATAAATAAGACATTTTCTCACCTGCACCATATTGGGCGTGGATGCCGATGAAAAATTAAAGGATTTATTTAAATGATATTCAGGATCATGCTTGGCCATATAACCTTTCAGCATGACGGTCTTTGCTGTCCCCTGTTCACCTAGGATATAAATTACGAATATCAGTGAAAAATGTATTCAATGCATTTTATTTAGGAAGATCTGTTCATTGGGAAATATGAAGAATATTTGATTTTTCGAGAAGCGATTAGTGAGAAAATAATATATGTTCAAAATTAATACAAACCAATTAAAAGAACTGCTTTTTCTTGTTTTGCAACTGTGTCTATTAGAAATAAGGTTCTTGTGTTGTCCACATTTGGTACCAAAATTTTATAATAATCCAAAACACTATCCGAAGGATACTCAAAAGCAGGGACTTTTTCATTCCAATGTATCCACTTTCCCTTTTCGGAAACAAGAAACTCGAAGATCGTTTCATCTTCCTAAAACACATTAAATTACCTTTAATTTGTTCAATTCTCAATATTCATATTCTTCCTATATAATTTTATACGCACTGCACACTTTGGCCAATCGCATTTTGACTCATGAGTTAAAAGAAATTCTTGCAACGCGTTACGATCATCCAATTCAAGCACAGCCCCCAAACTCCACATAACAGCGAATAAGAAAAGTCTTTCAATGTGCGAATCACTCAAAGATTCCAAAGTTTCTAGAAACAATTTAAAAGATCATCAATAAGCGTTAATAAGTTTTAAAAAATAGAAATCTCACTAGACGGATCAGAATCAAAGGTAAGCAACCCCTCTAATAAATCAATACACTGTCGTATGTATAGTGCTTCCAAAAGCGGCATTTTTGCTTGAAGCTTCGTTTGTACAAACGTATGTGCATCCCCATACAAGCGATCAAAAAGTTCACGAAGAACATCAACATCATGACTCGAACGTCGTTTAAACCAGCCCTGTTGATAAAAAAAATATTTCCAAGCGCTCAACATGAAAAGCAACACCGATATTCAATTAAGGGATAAAATGGATATCACACCTCGAGTATTGGTTTCCATTTCAATACGGAAGCGCTAACAAAGACCATCCCCATTCGCGAAATAGTCGCAGGCGATGCGTTATCAACATTATCTGGTTCGAACACGAGTTTACTATTTGATGCCATAATAATACGGTCCCCATTCGCCAGTGTTAATGTCTTATTATCATCGAGAACTGAATTCAAATTTTCAATCCATACAGCATCCACTGGACCATCCAATACGATCCAGAGATGATCAGTTTTCTTTAGTTGAGTCGAACGTCTCCATAATGTACTAAATATTCCATCAGTCCAATCATTCGTGGCTACGTCGAGTCTTCCAAACATTTGAGACGCTGTTATAGCCTGTTTTAACAAAATGGCTGTGTACACTAATTATCAGTAGCTTTAATCAGTTATTAAAATTATTTTTTTCTATGCATACTTTAGGATTCATTCTAACTTCTTTATGTGGTATTCCCATCTCTGTCATGGCTCTCATCAGCGCCCACATACATCTTGTTTTTCCAGATCCTGTTGGACCAAGTACCATCAAGCCATGTCGAACTAGAGACGTTTCGTACAACTACAAATAAATATAGAATTTATAAATTTTATTTATTAAAAATATTTATTATCTTATTGTCTGGTACTTGGACGGTTTTCAAATTCCATTCCGGATGATTCATTATGCCAAGGGCAGTAGTAGCATTTGCTATTCCTTTTTGCAATTCCTTGTATGTCTGAGTTGTTAATTTAATTCCTGGGAACATGTCCTCGATTAACGACATGAAAAGGGGTTCGTCTTCGTCTACTAATTTCGATAGATTCATATCTCTGAAATGAAGCAAAGATTAATTTCCATGGTTTCATTATCATGCGAAAATTGTTTTTTCATGCAGAATTAATTATTTTATTAAAATATATTTGGTTGAGTATCAATTTATAATAGCTTGTAAATTACCGTAAGACTCTCATTAGGGTCGTCTCTTCTGAATCACCGGGATGCGCACGTTTCTGCGCGCCGAGAGTTCGCAAACAGGACAATATATTTCGCAAACCGAAGTCGTAGTGAACTTGTTTACTGAGCTGTTCCTCGCAAAGTTTATACAATGTAAAAAACTTGCGAGATAAAATAACATTTTCTTTGAAGCCGCATGCAGCTAATTTTACTCGCATTATTATCTATAAATATAATATTACGTGATATCGTTGAACGGTATATATTTACAGCGTACCTATTCGATTAATATATTGTTAATTATAAGGTAAATTCTTCACCTGTCTATCCGGTACCATCATTGCTACACTTCTGAACTGTATTTTTAAATTTTCAGGTAGTTCCTGGCGACCTGCATAACCTGGATTCATCGTAATGAATAATCCAAATTCATAATCAATCGAATAGGTCTCGCCGTCGCTGCAATATAAATAACCGTTTAATAGTGACGGTATTAAAACAACTGCGGATTGTAAAAAGTTGATAACAGAATCGAATGTATTAACTATTAAATAGAGGATCCCATTAAATATTACCTAAACACGAATGACGTCTTTCTCTCTTTTCTCGCTGTTAGTACAATCGCTATTTGCTGCGCAGCGACAGATAAAACAGGCAAATCGATCCGATTAAACTCATCAAAACAGCCCCAAGCTCCAGCCTGGGCCAATCCCTATAAAACATATTAAATCTATATTATATCCAGCAGCAAGATTAACATGTACAAATTATCATACACAGTTGTAAATAATTTGAACTTTAGTCTTTAAAATAATAAAACCTTAAAAATCCTGCCCAATCCACGGAAATCCATTTGGTCCGAGCAATTGAATACAACCACATATTTCCCAAGAGCCTTACCCATATCTTTGGTCGTTTCTGTTTTACCAGTGCCGGCTGGTCCAGCTGGAGCACCTCCAAAATTCATACCTAAATACAAAATTGTTATATCGTATTTTCTACTAATTAGAATCTCTTTTGTTATTCCAAATATTTTTTACACTAATAACAATGTATTACTTTATAATTTTCCAATTAATAATAACGTACCAACTGCCTGAGCAAGAGTTATGTAACATCTATCAGTGAGTGGTGTAATAGCTAGACGATCAGTGCATCCCAAAAATTCGTTTTGATAAATAAAATCTACGTCAGTAATTCTAATAGGTACGTCTTCGGTATCCTCGTCGAAATAAAATCTTGCCTGCTTAAGCCATTCAAAATCCTGAATACTTCTTATTTTCAAACGACATAATTCATCAAAGATATCTCTAAAAAAAGTCGTATGCTTAATATCGGGCATTCCTTAATTTTTAGCATATACTATTTATGCTATTATTATCAAAGAGTTTTACTTTCTACGTCAATATCCGTTATAATATTAATATACCTTTGATGCACATGTATTGTAATCAAAGCTTCATACTTTGCACGTGCATATTTCGAAAGATCCTTTACAGTTACTTCTATAAGTCCATTTAATAATTCCAAAAACCATTGATTGGTTTTTTTCATTATCGTTTTGTCTCGTTTAGCAGAAACAATTGCAATTTCCGAGTCTCTCGTCCACAGCACTTGAATAGCCAACAAACCCACCTGCATACATTTCAAATATATCATATGAATGGATATCATGGAATGGAATGCTATGGAATCTGTACAACTGTTGTTAATTAAGGTAATGAATTTCACTCGACATAATAATAAAGTACATTTATACCTGAAGAACAGATGTGTCTATCAAATTTAATATTTCCATGTCAGGGTTAGACAGTAATTGTAATCCTTGCGCAATAACAGCGCCAACCGATTGCTGATGCATCTTCAACAGTGAATTCAACCAATTCTCAACACCACCAGTGCATACGACTTCTTTTTCAAGCACAATTTTCTCATTCTCCCGTGAGTACATAGCGATAATTTTGTCGTATTCCTTCTCCGCGAAATCCAACTGCAATAGAATTCACTCAGTTAGCACATAATGGAAATACAAATATCCGTAGATTTACACCTTTCCAATATTATCGAAGAATCCATCCAGATAATTCTGTATAGTATGGCAATCAGCCGCTTGTCCGAGTATTTCCAATAAACTGGGATCCGATATAAAGCAGAATCTTGGAAATATCACTCGTTTTGTTTCCAAATAACTGGAAGAACATAAATCCATGTATTAATCATCACATCTATAGTTCACAGACTCGGGAATCATTTAACATGCAATGCTTAGTGGTCATAGTTAAATTTTGATTAAGACATCAATTTTACTGACCCACTTAATGATTTTTGACAAGACTCCAATTGTTCCAACAAATGCGGTAAGAATTGACCCATTGTTTCATCTCCCGTGCATGTTTCCACTGCGTTAAGTTTTTCATGTGCACGGTACATAAGCTTAACCCAGGATTTATCGATACTCTGAATAGAATTTAAACCAATACGTTATCAAGAATAGAAAATGCCAATATTATAAATAACGATCAAACTATAAGTATAATAGAATCTCTCACATTAAAACGTTTCGCTTCAGCTGGGAGCTGTTTGGATATGTCGCCACCAATAAAAACAGCTTCGAGATAGGCCCACAAATTTTGTACGTTCAGCCATTTTGCCAATATTTCTGAAGTGTTACTAAGCTTGCTCTGCCACAGTTGAATTTCCTTTTTAAATGGTGCATTGTAGCTACAAAGTATATCATCGGTTAATATTAATTATGAATTAGTTAAATTGAAATAATAATATTCATATATCCCTGTTAGCAAATCACTTTTCTTCTAAAAACAGCTCACTAACCTGATATCGCGCTTATTAATAATTCAATAAATAAATTCAATACGTACCGATTAGCCATCAATGAACTGATAACCATTAAACTATCTTCCAGCTGTGCTATTATTTCTGCAGTTTCAACACCTTTGAGTTGCAATTCTCCTCGCTGCTTAAAGTTTGTAAATTGTAAATTGACAATCGCCCAGTCTGCTATAACTTGCTTTAATTTGCTTTCGATATCTTTCTCCTTTACAGCACTTATACATATATCCTGTGGAAATTGTACGATGGTAGTTATAAATATTATAGAAGGCTATGTTTAATTTATAATAATACAAACCTCTACTTCGTCCTTATGTTTCAATAAAGGTGCTTCCATAACATTAGCCAATGTAAAAGACTCTGATTCGACGTCAAAGAAATAATTGCATAACTTTGACATTCTTTCCCAATGACGTTCCTTCATGGCTCTATTAGCCATCATTTCCAACAAGGGACAGGTTTCATTGAAGTCATCAATTTTTTTCTTTAAATCAATATAAGCCGGCCATTCTCTCATACCTTTCGGTAACTTACGGCATCTAAAACGATATCAAATTATTAAACTAATGCTTATTAAACAGTTGTTAAGTAAAAAAGTATTAAAAAATCTTACTTGTTCTGAAACTCGGCGAGTTCAGCTATAATTGAATCTGTGTCTATTTCCGACCAAGGAATCTCAAAGTAACCATCTATAGAGCGCATAACTTGCAAATATAAACCATAAAGTTTTTGCAACAAATTAAATTCCTTTTTGCGTTGCTGTAATATCGGATATTCAGTTACTTCCATTCCAAATAAGCTCTCGCCACTGCTGTACGTTTCATATCTTTCCCATAATTCGTCAAAGCGCGCTTGGAACAATATAACACTAAAATAATAAACATAACATTGAAGTTTTCTCTTGAGGAACAAAGTACCGCAGTATATCTGTATATATTTAATTTCTTATTGTCTCAAGTTTTCTTTAACACCGCCATTGTTACGTTACCGTTCACTCGCTTCCTTAGCTGGTATCCCTTCGACCATCGGTCCATTAATTTCAAAGTCTAGATCAAATTCAGCCACGTCCTTCTTAAGAACTGCGACGCCGTTAATTAATTCTCTCTTGAGCGGTTCTTGCATCTCGCATATAATTGCTTGAACCTGTTTCGCCTAGAAAATTTATTAATATTTTAAATATCTGTATAATAATATAAACTGCTTGCTTTCTTGGGAATAGCAATTCTACGGTTTTTTTTTATATAAATAAGTTATTAGTATTAATTATTATCAGTACCGTGTGTAACATATTGGTGAAATTATAGCGCAAACTGTCAACTGTATCTTGCTCTTCCTTCGTGACATCAATATTAAACTTTCCCATTAAAGTGTATGTCTCCTCGATTAATATTAACTCCATATCCAAAGATATAAAATCATCCCTTATCTGCCCAAGGCATTTCATAGCCACTCTAACATCCTCAAGGTCCTTTATCTTGCGAGCCAAGACTTTATTCTTATCATTAATATAATCAGTAATTCGTCGTAACTTTTCTTTGTAGGTTGTTGAGAGAATCGCGCCTAAAGATGTTTTCCAGGCGCCAGATTCAACCAGTAATGCTAACTTTAATTTATCTATGGAAAAATTGTAATATCCAGCTATATAAAATGATGTCTTTAATAAACTATATAGTTTGCAATATAACAAGGCGATTTACCCATATTAATTTGAATAGGGCCGACTATGTGATGATCCGGAAGACTTTTTATTTCAGCAGATATTTCCTCGTATTCCATCAATTTCTCTTTTATCTCCTGAGTTATGGGATCTGAGTCTACGAATTTTTGAATTTGCGAGACTCTGTCCTCCGCCCAGAGATAAGAGTATCGTAAATACGACTGAAAGTTTCGTACGTAAAATTTTCTAGAATATCTATCAATTTCTTCATTTCAATAAATCAGACTCACGTTTCCAAGCATTGTTATGTCGTCTTTTACCATAAGCATCGCTCCTTGTAAACTCATAGAACAGCGAATAATTTCTTTGTGATCTACGACACTTTGATGATAATTTTTTAAGGGCTGTACGTTATCTGTCAAAAAAAATATGTATGATCGTTTCTCAATAATTAATAAGGTAGTGTTATACCATCATCAATGTCAATTCCAAGGGATGTTCTTTGCTTGGGTGTTGGTGAGTATCTCTGCCCCCACATAATCACCCCTTTATGGGTCTCTATTAAGTTTGTTATTACTCTTGCAAAATGGTGCTGCATCTCCTCTATCGGTGGTATTATAACGATATTGGGTATTTGGAGCACAAATTGAGTTAACATTATTGGAGCTTCCCCTCCTTCAATATTTTCTCGCAGCAATACACTAAAATTAGAACGAAGATGCAAAAAACTTTCTCATTTAACATTGAAATTCGTAATATCGAGTTAAATGCATAATGTAAGACTTATCGCAGCAATAACTATTGTTAAATAAATTTTTAAAAACACGCACAACATTTCATGCTGATAATTTCTATGTTATCCATAAAACTATTAATGTCATTTACAAACCTCGAAGTGCCAACTCGCTTTTTCAAAGTGTCTAAGGAACTTTTGGTACACTTGACTAAAGCTTCGACTAACTTGAAACTAAAATACGCAAACATTTCCATACAGTCGTTATGTACGCGCTGTATATTAATTTTGTTCGTTCTGTCAATATTTCCAAAACCTTAAAAAGTTATAAAACATCAACTGGATAATTCGTAAATGTTTCAACGCACAAAATTTATACCTGGTTCAAAAGGTCCTTTTGTTAATTTTGTCTGTGAGCCAACTTGTCTGTTTGCTTTTTCTTGATCTATCCAATGATACTTTCTATCGTCAACATTTGGATCCGTTATTAAGTCCATAAATTTGTTAATGATAGTTATGACAGCCTTCTCAGCGGCTGATGATTTTATTTCCAATTCCACGGCTATTATGTTTCTGAAGGATAAATTGTCGGTCGAGAATTGAATTGGACTTTGTGGATAATTCACAAGTTTTATGAGCTTTGTCTCCGCTATGGACTCGAATACTTCATCTACTCTGGCTTCCTTCATATCCTTCACTTCTTTAGCAAAGATCTCCACGTCCCCGATTGAATTCTTAATGTCAGCGCATACTTGAGGAATCTTTAATGAAGCCCACGTAACCACTGACAGACAGGGTTGAAAAGCCAACTCGAGTTTCACGAAAGCAGGATTCATCAGATTCAAAAATAACACAGGTATGGACCGCCTAATTACAATAATAGAATTACACGCAATAAAATTACCATCGTCTCTATAAAATTTCAATTAATTTTACCGTAAATCATTGTTCTCCTCTACCAATTTTTTTACGGTTTCATAAGAAGAGAATATTTTTTCCTTACAAAATGTTATTATCTGAATAAAATCCGGTACTTCTAATCCAAATCTGGACATGTATTCAGCCTCTCGTATCACTTCAGGAATGTAAGGATCGAAATTTAAACAATACTTGTTAGTTTTTGGATGACGAATAAGTAGTGGTGACGAGAGAGCTAAGCGTACCTATATCAAATATTTATATGTAAGATTTATACGTGGTCAAGTTAATAATTAATATATTGTGCAACTTACGATATCAGCGGAGTCGTACCATGCTTTATGATATATCATTTCGTAATGTATAAACACACTGATAAGCGCGTTGTATATTTTAATGCATTTTTGCATTCTTTCATGCATCACAACTCGTTTACGTGTTTTAAAAATATTCATAGGGATTTCAACGCGTCTATAAAGCTGACGAATCCATAAAATTCGACCAGCAACTGGTGGGATGTTGCGTGGTAGTGGAGGATCCGATCTATCCTCATTGTATCTATCACGAACTCGTTCAACTTCTTCCTGGTACATTGTAACGAGCTCTAAATACTTGCGATCGATCCTCAGACGTTTAAAATTTAATTTCTGAAATCTAAAAAATAAATATCAAGTGGATACTGTTTGTATATAAAAGTCTCTTGAGTAATGCCGTTGCAACTTTATTCTGTTATGGAAACTGTACTGTGTAGAAACTTTACCTGTTTACTAATCGCAATGCCTCCACTATGTCTGGCACCATCGATACTGTTTTGAAGAAAAAGTTCCGCAATTCCATTTCTGTTTCCACGACATTCTTCTTAAATACATCATAGTCCGAATCAAAATACGGTTTTCTGTGATCTAGGGGATCGTAAGATTGCGTCGCAATTTTTTGGAAAAAACTGGAAAACTTTTGAGCAAAGACATCAATCCCTTCGATAGTTGAACTATGCAGGATAGAGTACATGGTCGTAGATTGTAAAACGTCTATCAGCTGAAATAATTCATTCATACATGCGACATTTCATTTGTGTAGATAAATTCAATCACGTCAATTCATTTAAAAGTAACTACCTTATTTATTCTCATGTTGAATGTTTTGAATTTTCCAAAAACGTACATTTCAGAGACCTCAAACGGCTTTTCGTCCGGACTCTCTTTTACCTTTTTACGCATCTCATTGTAACAATCGTAATACTGCTGATATAATTTCATACAATTCTGATTGAGACAAAAATGTTTTTCAATGTTGAATTATTATTATTATTATTATTATTATTAAATAATTATTATTATTATCACCTGCATTCTCGAAATCATATCACTTTTAGCGTCATCCCATATCTGTATCGTACCGTTCTTAGTCAAATAGGCTTTGCATGCTAAGATCATTTGATTTGTCATCTAAAATTATTTTAATTATCATTAAATTTATTAGTATAACAATATTTAGCTCATATAACATATATTAATTGTGTTCGCTATAATTCAGATTTGGAGCCATTGATCAATCAGGATATCACACCTGCTCAAATAGATTCAGAATAATTATTAAAATTGTACCTTTACAAATACCGCCGTCACCATACGTCGCGTATTAAAAAATCGTGATGTTGCATAAATCATTCTTATTGCATACATCAATCCAGGCAGATAATCCCCTATTTTTGTCGGATCCAATCTGTATAGTGGTTGAGTGAATTTTTCAAGAGCATACAGATACCGTACATTGTCTTGAGATAATATCTGTACTGTTGTAATATGATTATCCAGCAGTTTCCATTTCTATGCGATAAATACAATTTAATAAGTTACACGCCTTGCATGAAAACAATGAGGCGCCATCGCTTACGTACTTTTACAAGCTTTGATTTAGCCTGAATCAAAAGTTGAATAAATTTCTGTGTATATGGTGACTTTATATGCTCTACGATCGATGAGAAACGTGCGAGAATTCTTCTCCAATATGTCAGTTCAGCAGTTGGTCCGACTGTTTCAGTTTCTCTGCGTAATTGTTGACTCTCGACGATGGCCTACCGTAAGTATAGTTGAAAATCATATAAGAAGTCAACTGCAGTATTTTTATACTTAAAATATTTACATACACGCTCCATACTCTTCATCCATAATTTTACGTTAGCTTCAACTTCAAGAATGACATCAAGATTTTTCGCATTGCTCATAACAATTTCAGGCGTTGACAAATACTTTTTGTATAATTCCCAATTAGTATAAAATTTTACAGCACCCTCCAAATCGATCTTAGTCACTGAATTCCAGATGAATAAAAACAATTAATACCATAGAAAATTATATAAATTAGACAAAGTATATTCTTACTGTTTAAAAAATCACAAAAATCTTTGAAATCTCCAATAAAGTTCTGCTTTATCTTGAGTCCAGCTTCCGTTTTCGATAATTCTCCCCACTGATTATTAACTGATATAGCACATTCATTAAGACGCGAAATAAGTTCTGATATTGCAGCAAGAGCATTTCCTGTCGTGGGATCCACTTCAGCATATGCATAATACGTTTCCTGCATGAATTAAATCATTGTTAATATATGAAGTTGAATTAAAATTTCTTTACCATCTGCAAAAACTTACTTCCAGTAACTGTTTTAATTCAAAATCGGCATTCGATCGCAGACGATACACGATAACGCATTTCCCACAAAATTTCTCAGTGGAACCATCTGTTACACAGCACCGCAACATTTCTTGCTCGTTATCATGTTGCACAGTCCAGCGTCCTGATTCTGAAACACAGCCGGTACATATAAACGCAAGGTATATCGAAAGCGTAAAGTATTTCATATTACCAAAAGATGGAGGTGGCATCGGCTGATAGTAAATAACTACCGCTTGTCTTCCACCTTCGGCAAAGAAACTAGTGAATGCATTGACATATTCGTCCTTATCAATAATTCCTTCTTCTAATATGGACGGATCAGTATCTAATATATATGCCACCATTTCTAAAACATGGCGATGAGTCGTTTTCAGCCAACCTTGTCGAGTGTTCCGATTTTCTTTATACTTTGCCTGTTTGATAAACAATACGTGGTATTGTAGAGTAATTTAAAATATATTGTTAATCATGATTTTTAACAGTCAATAAAGTTTCATACGCACGAGTCGTTCTTTTGTACTTTCTGTTGGTAATCCTTCTAAGGCACCGATTCTTCTTTCCAATAATTCTGCAATTCGCCGCTCAATGGCGGGCATTGTATAATTACGAGAAGTATAATATGCGGAGATATTAGCCATAGCTGCAATAGATTTATTGTACACGACAAGTATACAAATTCTTGACAATGGCGTTTTATGTGGTAAATGTTAGTTATCGCCAGAAAAACGATACTGAATGAAGTTAGTCATGTGTGTTTCTTATGTCATATCTAGCTCTATGAAAAAATAAAATAAAACTATAGCATACGGGGGTAGCCAAACCGAATGCACCAACTGAAATCAGTTGAAAGCCTTTTAAAAAAATGATTGTAACGATTGAAGTATAATTATTAAAAGATATTGTCCTATTAAACAAACTCAGTAGCGTAAGATGCCTCAAACACAACCTCTGCCGAATTGGACATCGTAAAGATGATTATTAGACAGTATGTGTTATTTGCGTAATAAAACCTACTTGCCTGTCATGAGATAAACATTGTTTTGTATATTACCTACCACATTTATCAGACATGCTGCAAAACATACCTGAGCATAGATTTTCATTCTTCTTTTCTTTCATTTATGGCTTTATCTCCCAAGGGGAGATGTACGAGTTCTCCTATTCATTGTGCATTTACATGTTATTAAACAGTTCGAGGTTTATGTAAGCTATCAGTGTTATGACAGTTGGTACAAATAGCAAATTGTTACATAACAATACCCTTTTATCTATGTAATCAGTGAAATAATATGGGAAAGAGCAACCTTTACCTGAGCGACCGCATAATTCAGTTGTTTTAACTAATTATGAATCGTATACATTAGAACACATACACTACATGCGGCGCAAACTGACACTACTAAGTGCACTCATCGAATTGAGCCAATTTCTATGACAGAACATGCAGAAAATTCTGTTTTCAAATATTAGTAATAGTACTTATCGAAATCTACCTTATTCACAGTTGCACCTATCTTGCTGATAAACTATGGTAACAGTTTATTTTCTTATATTCATTTTTACTTACCTACTGATATATGAAATATCAAACCAAATCTTATTTTATTATATCCTGAATACAAATATTCTTATATGCAGGAACAAGATTCATCAGTACTTTTAATGAAAATTAAATTCAATCATAAGTTGCATGCTTATTTGATTGATAATATGCCTATAATGATTTAATTTCAAATCGCACATATGTACTGATGTGAATGCACCTGCACGATATAGTCTACATTTGTTAATAATTGTATTGTTTTTAATGTTTGAACGATTTGCTAATTTCAATCTATTAGAAGTCATAAAGGAAGGAAAAATAATAAATTGTTAATCAGTAGTAAGTCGTTCGTGTGAAATTATATGTTTAATTTTTACCAGCATAACCACATGTGTCGTAAGGAATGACACTGAGTGATATATTAAGGAAGGTGTCGTTTTGAGGTTGTGTAATAACATACAAATATATGACATGGCATTCGCGATATGGTAAATATGATAATAGATCCATAAACAATTTATTCGCCAAATATATATTTTAGCTTCATAACTTTTTTTATTTGAAATATTGCTTCTGCTTTTTGAAGAAATGTTCCCTGGCTTCGATGAAAGTAGCAAATCTATGTTTATTAAAATATATTATAATTTATACTCTGTTCTTTCTATATTATACCAAAAAATAACTGTTCTACTATGTATATCTCTGTATATTAAATTTTTTTTCAGGTGAAAATTGATTACAAAATTAAATTAGCAAAAGATTTCCATTTATTTCAAAGTAGCAATATAACAAACTATTGCTTTCTTCAGAGATGCAAGAAATGTGTACTGCTGTATTGTTTCGCAGATCTCAATATAATAATTGTTATGAAATATAAGTGATGTATTGAATAACAAACAACAATGTTTAAACTGGAGTCATATATAACTCCAGTAATCCTTAGTTATGTGGAGAAATATGTTAAAAATTTTAAACCAGAGCAATCACAGGTATGTGCAAAGAACATTACAATTTTTTTCTTTTTCAATTTTTACTTACAAAAGTGATATTTTATACAGTTCTATTATATTATTACATTTATGATTGACTAATCAAAATGTGTCTCATTGAAATTTAATAACAATATTTACATTAGGTATCATTGTGGGGCGGAGATGCATCTTTTCAAAATCTTGATTTGCGATTGGAGGTTTTGGAGGAACAACTAAATTTACCATTCAATTTTGTCAGTGGACACATTCATGAGTTACTCATTCATGTTCCTTGGGTGAAAATTACTTCAGAGCCAATAGTCGTTACAATAAATACAATAGGTAAGCATTTCATGTGAATAAGAAATATTTATTAACGTTTTGTATAAAATATCTGCTGTTCACGTATATGTGAATTATTTTTTTTAGAGTGTATTTTAAAATTAAAAGATGAGAATCAGACAGAAAATAGTACACCTTCCTTACAAAAAAAGAAACGGAGTACGATTCAGTAAGTATTTTTATAAGATTAAAATGTTCCATATTTAGTGTTTCCAGTACTTTTCACTTAATTTCATTACAAAAATTTTATATCATATAGAGAAGAAGCACCTCCTGGTTACATTAAAAGTATTGTGACTAAGGTAGTCAATAACATTACGATAAATTGCAATAATTTAATTCTAAAATATGTGGAAGAGGACATTGTTCTTAGTGTCAACATAAGATTTCTTAGTATGCAAACAGTTAATGACAAGTGGGAACCAACTTTTGCTGGTAATTTTTAATAAGAACATATAATTGCCACTAAAAAGACATATTTGTACAGTTATAATTGTGTTATTACGTTTATAGATGTAAGCAGTTATGAAGTTATGCTACGAAAGATTATTATGGTGCAGGACTTAACACTCTGTCTGGATAAAATGGATGCTTCAGGAAAGATAGAAGTTTACCAAGTAAGTCAATTACAATCATTGATCAATGTTTTAAAACAACTAAAACAAAATATAAACTTGCAAAATTTGCCATAGGATCCTGTATTATATCGATGCTCAATGATGATACGTCTAATCGTCAATTATCATAGCAACACAGCAAAGCGTGCTTCCGTTACTCGATTAGATCTTCACTGCGAAAAGATGGAATTCAGTATGACCGAACAGCAAATACCTATGCTACTTAGATTAGTTGCATTAGTACTTGCTTTACAGTCCAAGCAATTACCAGTCAGCAAAGAAAGATCGCTGACATCAGTAGAAGAAAGAGAAGATACTTCAGAAGGTTTCATACTAATACTTCTGCATAGATCTCAATGATTTTATTTTTTTATTCTCATGAAAATATCCCATTTCTCTCTTAGACGAACGAGCCGAAGGTGTGGGTACGTCCTCAGAAGGTGGTACATGGGGTGGCTGGGCATGGGATGTAGTCTCATCATTTTTACCTGTTGATTGGGATAATGATTGGTCCAGTGAACAGCAAATGGCTTATTCAGGACACACAATACATCTTGGTATTTATGTGGATGATGCCACGGTAACATTTAAGGTAAGTTTCTATTTCCAAAATGAAATATAGATTCATCTTTCTTTTCATAAACATTACTCTCTTTATAACTAATAATGCTTCGGTTTTTTACAGACGATTGATAGTGTGAAGGAACAATTGTTTTATAAGTCACGTAAAATCAGATACAAATCATTTCTCTCGCTACGATTAACGGGTGTCGTCATAGATGCACTGCTGCAAGGCATTACGATGACTACCTTTCAAGTTGGATTAGGTAGTATACAGCTTTATCCAAGAGGAATGTGTAGCTGTGGATTTGCAGAAATCATAGACGGTGCCCAGGTTTCGTAATCGTCATTAAACAAACTAGGTTCCAGTACGAATAATTTTGAAGAAGGGAATTTTTTATATTTTAGCCACCTCTCTACCTAATTGCCGGAAAACTAGAAACAAATCATTTAAAGGACTCCTTGTTCGATGACGATGCTGTTGAAAATAAGGGTAAAAAGAGAGAATACAAACAAGGAATTGATTATCATTTAGCTACTGTTTCTGGTAAGCTATATATTTAAGTGTGTACTATATACCAATGTTTGAATTTATTTAGCAACGTGCTTTTCTACATTACGCTTAAAATCAATGTTCAGTATTACACGTAAATTTATTCTTTAACTGATAACGTATATACGGGTATAAACAAATAATAATTGAATTTCTCGGTTTTCTCTATGCCACTTGCATACAACTTGCTAATTTCAGCCACGAACAAATATTAACAAGTTGCTAAAGAAAGCCATTATGTATATAGATATATTCTTATTTTAATTTAACTATTTTAGTGGAAAGTTTATTAGAGAGATGTCCGGCTCTTGTCATGGATTATGTTCATCACATTGAATTACCTGATGATATCACGCCAGAAAGATTATCTGAATTGGGGTCCAACTTTGAGTATAGGTACATTACTTCGTTTAGTAATTAATATCGAGTTCGTTAAATCCAGAAGACGAATCAGTAGTATACGACAAAAAACCATTTAAGGAATCATTGATCTTACAATGTACTTAATCAGGCATATTTATAAAACTTGCAGCAATTTTCATGAACGTCGTGTAATGAGATACGTTATTGGAGACTTAATAGTAAGACTGTGTTCAGGATTATTAGATCGAATTGAAACTATGAAAGAGGCTGCAATGAAATACGATTATAGTCCCTACATCATTCCAAAACCAGGTATAAAACCAGTGTTTGATATCACACCCAAATTTGAAAGTGATGATTCTTTAAATAATCTTGTTTTATTCATTTGTTTGGTATATTATTATTTTAGAACCAACCATAGACGAACTACCGCCGGTGACAGTAGAAGAATACGATGCACTCCGCGAAAATATATCTATGGTGGAAATGAAAGTGATTCTAGTAAGATGTGCTTTACAATTGCAAGCAACTAACCATCGTATTACGAGTCAAATTCGACCACGTAAATTTATTGATAATCGGGTAAATAAGAAATCCCTATACTGAATTGTATTAATAATTCACTTGTAGTGTATCATCAATTAACCATCTATTGTTATCAATGTTACAGACAGCACCATTAAATCCAGCACTTACCGAAGATCCAGTTCTAACCGTAGAGTGGGATAAAATGATTATAAACATAGAACAGCCAATGTATCCATTCAGACTCATTGCGTGTGCATCCAAACAAACTGATATTTCTCCTGATATGTTTAATTACTGTCATAGAACTATCGATGCAGAGGTAAGGAGATTATAGCATGATAGGTCCAATAATAATAATTAATTAAAATAATTTTGTGTACAAGGTTAATTATGAGTTCTAATTTATATAGGTGCAAGGCTTAAGGAGTCAATTACGGTTAACAAATAAATGTCGCACATCAATAGTTATGCCTTGTAAGGCAGAATACAATCAAAAGAGCATTCTATACCCTCAGTATTGGAGGAGTTTAGATCTTGTCCATGTATCACATTCCATTCAGATTGATGCTGTAATCATTACAGGAACCAAAGCAAAACTTATTGTAGCTACTTCGATGGTGACTTCTATTTTGAATCCCCTAGACATGAGAAACCCACTTGAATGCTCATCTCTTCTTTCTGATGCCTGTCGTGAAAAGAGTAAGTAATTTTAACTCTTCGATATTAATATTACATATTTTGAATTGTTCATATACTAGAAAAATTATTTTGTTATTTATAGATCCAATTTATCTGGAATTATCCATTGAAAATATTAATTTCAAAAGCATGACGTCTTTGGCAATAATTTCCAATATTATAAATATTACGTCTGTCAAAATCTTTGCTCTGAATGATTCACAACAGGCTTTCATACTGTCAGGACCCGAAAGTGACGATGACAGGTAATTTGCTTCTATACTTTATTACCTGTCTCTTTTCATAACAAGCTTTGTATAATTTACAGTGAGGAAGACAGTAAAGCATTATTAATGGCTATAGTGCAATTTTCAAGAGATCCTGCGAAACAGATACATCCGCCAGTTATTTCATTCCAAATTGCTCAAATAAGAGGATCATTGGACCCTCTTCTTTGCCAATGGTTACAATATCGAGTTCCTTATTATAAAGTGGGTACAACACAGATTCCACGTCTAGAGACTCAGCAATCTCTAGTTGAGGGTACATCCTCAGATACTGGTACGCGAAAAAAGAATTTTCCAAGTTTACACGAAAGTGTCCACAGTTCATCTGATCAAGAAAGAAGAAAATCAGTGCTGATGACAGACGACTCAAAAACTGCCTCTAGGGTCGAAGAATCCCAGAAGTGTATGGAAAAGAGCGGTGACATTACTACTCAAGAGGTAGATACATTTTTTTTATTTATATGAAAAATTTTAATAATAGAAAGTATAATAGTTCATAACGGCATTCACAGAAAACAGGAATATTGATTAGAACGATCGAATTGTATCCGTGGTGGCGGGGACTTGTATTAAGTGGTCATATTGAACATATAATTATTTATATTCCAACGGAGACAATGAGTGGAATTGGTGTACATGGTATGCACGAACAATAATTATTAGAACTAATGGAATGCATATAATACAAAAAATATATAATAAGATCTACCTTATCACTATTATGTACTATAGGCATAGAACAGGCGAAAAATCGGGCTTTACAAGAATCTTCAAACTTACAAATTTGTGTTATAAAATTGCCAGTTATTCTTGTGCATTCAGCGAATGTGCAACCAGAAATGTTGATGCCTTATTTGAAGGTGCTACCAGTAAAGTTGCCGGAAGCTATATGGACTACGCGTGAGTGCCTATTATCAAAAATATTTATTATATGACATGACATAAATGAAAACACAAGTAGGTAAAATTCTGTTGAAATTTTTATCTCACATTTTCCATTTGCAGGAACACAAAGCTTTCCTTGGACCTTGACCATCAACGACTTCCAGTGTTATACACTTCAGAAAGAAACACCAATGAATTTTATCAAAAAAGTGTCGTTAAATGCAACTATTGGCCTTACAACCAAAACTCAAACAAGTGATATATCGCCTGCAACTAAAGCAACATTGGAAAATAATGTAACAGCACTTGCCTTATGCGTTCATGTAGACACTTCTCCTATAATTATCTCAGTATCAGAAGAACAGGTACTTAATTAATGTTGTAACTAAAAACCTTTTATCTCACGAATTGTTGCAATAAATGACTAATGTTTTGTACAAAATTTACCTTTATATAATGTAGGTCTCATTCATGAGTAATATTGCGCTAATGGTGTTGAATATAATGCAAGTATCACAACATTCTCATATCTCGTTTGTGGAAGATACTACCACAGCTTCCACCATTTCCACATCTAAAGAAGATTCTGAGCAAGGTAAAATTAACATTAACATTATATGCAAGTGCATAACTTACGGTTCCAACATAACGTCTACTTTACGTTTTTAGAACAGGATAATTTGACTTTAACAGCATGGATACAATGGACAATTACAAAAGTATCTGTGAAATTGTATGTGATGGGACAATCGACAAGTTCATCCCTTAAATCAGTATTAGAATTGGAAGATATTATAACGTCACTAGATTTACAACCAGTTTACTTCAAGCTGAAAAACAAAATCACAACTGCTACAATCTTTCACTATACAAGGTATATTGAATATTAAAAAAAATCAAATATTTAAAAATGTTTCCCTTTTGTTTTTCTGCTTTTATTGTTTGACTGATGGTATATATTATCGCCAGAGCACCTCAAGCTCAAAATTGGGATCTTGGAGATTACGGAGGTTTAGTTATGTGCGGGCGGGAGGACACATTAGAAAAGGGTGAAGATTCTGGTTTCTTTAGCTTAACACTTACAAAGGCGAAATCTGGAAACGTGCATACTCGTTGGGGTGCGCATAGACAAAACAAGGCTCAGGATGTAAGAATGATAGTTATATCCGATTAAATTATTTATAAATATTCAGTATCATCTAATTATATGGATAACACTTTAAATTTAACAGTATGACTTCAAATCAGACTCCATACGGCACGCAAACCGCTACATAAGTGAAATAGTCATTAAAATGCAAATGATGGATATTATACTACCACTGAGCATACTAGTAAAGTATGTGCAACTAGTCAAACCGTTTACACGTCTTATTAATCCTCCAAATAAAGTTAATGCGGATGTTCAAGAAAAGACAGTTTCATCCCCCATAGTCGGCGTTACTAGTTTAAGTAACGATTCATTGCCTTTGATATATTTGGAATTTAAAGGCTTCCGGCTTATGCTACCAGCATCGACGACGGCAAGATATGGATTGCTTCATGATTTATTAATGCTTCAGGTTGTATTAAATTAAGTTCCAAATGAAAAGCTTTCCTGTTATAATAGATAACTAACAACTTGTATGACTAATTATGATATATAGTTGGACGGCATTGTTATTACACCACACGCAGAAAATCCCATATGCCGAACACCACTTCGTTCAGATATTTATCAATTAGCCGCCCAGGCGAACATATTAAATGTACCAGGATCGGCTGTTGAAGATCGACAATATCAAATTAATATTAAAGGTGTATGTGCTTATACGACAACGTGGAAGAACTATCAAGTCAGCGTAACAAAGGTAACTGAAGTTATCGACTGTCCGATTGTTTAACAATGTTTTAAATTGTTGCAATCTTTGATTGTTACATAGACTTATTTAATGATTTTTTTTTCGTTGCAGAGAATGTCGCAATCGTACTTGTATACTATGAATGAGAATCCTGCACTGGAATGGAACAAACTTGGGAACGGAAGCAGCTTAGAACCACACTTTTCTACATTCCCTATGATCACAAGGTAAAATAAAAGATTGTTAAGTACAAATTTGAACAAGAATAATAATACTTTGCATATCAAATGACAGTTAGTACTATAAAACATTATTAAATAATTATTACAATGAATAATTTCGTTATTTGAATATAGGTTTGACCTTTGTCTGATAGTTGCACCAGCAACTGTATACAAGCCTGACACTATTGTTTGTGGTAATGCTGTGGAAGTAAATTGCCTCACTGATATAGAAGTGACAATTAACTTAGATCAAATCAAGCTTGGATGTATTCTCTTTAGCGAACTGAAAGATACCTTAATTGGATATTCAGAGGATTATGAAGTTGTTGATATACCGTCTTCGCCAGTGAAAAGTTTTCAACGAATGCATAGTGAATTCACAGCAAACGCAAAGAGTCTTTCTCGTGTGAGGCCGCTTTTTGATGATGTAGATGCAGACTTTACTAAAGACAGTGGTGTGGACTTTGAAATGTCAAGCATAAATTCCACAATCGTCGTACGTATATTTGACAGTAACAGTTTTTAATCCTTTTCATATATGTTGCAATTTATGGCCAACAATATCGTATTTGTTTATGAATCATTTTTCCTTCTAATTTTTCCTCTTATATTTTTCACTTCAGGGCTCTAAATCTTTACCTCACGAACGTTCTGCATTGCCACCGTACGAATTCTTATTTAATTGTGGTAAAGTTACATTCGTATTGTATGAAGCACAGCAAGCTCTCCCCAATACTGACTATCTTATGGTAGGTACTATGAACTTATTTTTAAAATCATTTATTCTAAATAATACTGATGTATTATTTTTTATTATTTAGGATATTAACGAGGTTGATGAAGATGACAATAGCAACATCAAACAACCGTTACTATATGTAATGATCAACCAACCAAATGTTTATGTCTCTCAGCAACGTTCCACGAAAAAAATACAAGTAATTAATCTATGACTCATTAATTTATTCACGTGGTAATTTTATGTAGGCTAAATCACAATAATGCCTCTGCTTTACTGCAGGTTTCTTGCTTCGATGTAGCAATATCACTTGGTCACGATGACGCTCAGGAATTGACATCAATTCCCAATCCAACAGACTTCAAAATTCGTCTAATTGAGACAAAGAATGGCGATCCTCACCCTGACACTGGTATTCCACCATCATTCCTTATCGTGAAATGCCAACAAAGTCCTGGGAAAAGTCCGGAATTCTTTATAAATATGGACCGCCCTACAAAAGTGCACTGCTCTTTATCTCGACTGAACCAGATTGATTCTATAAGAAATAAGGTACATACTGTTATATTTTCATACAAGATCAATCGAAGTATTTTATTTCGAAACTTGACCATCTGATATTTCTCGAATAGGTCCTAGCATGCTCTTCGGACGTAAGTGTCCTTGTAACACCTTCAAAACTAGCAAGCGAAGATGATGTCCTACCACAAAGGACATTAATAAAATCAAAGAAATATAACGTGCCAAACATCAATCTGACTACGAAACAAATTGTTCTGTCTTTGATAACTGATTCTGGATCAGAAACGATGATTAGCTTTTCAGCACTTTCCGGAAATACATCTACCGCTATCAGGCCCGAAAGAATTTATGGGAATCTAGCGCTAGACTCTTTCATTATATCAGTGATATTAGACGGAAAGATAAAAGTTCTTTTAAACCCATGGTGCTGTAATATTACAGTGTACCTACTTTGGGAGGCATGGCAGGATCCTGACTCTGTCCCTCAAATACAAATTCAAGCAGACAGTGATAGTATCTATTTCGATTTTGGACCGGAACAAATAAAAATAGTTAAGACAGTCATTGATGATTGTCAAATGATATTACAACAGTTTGTCCCGCAAGCAGCAGAAAGTCAAATTAATGAAATTCAAAGCGGACGAATATCTGAACAACATTATAAGGATGATCTAAAGGCTGGAGCCTTTCAATTCATTGACGGAAATGCAGACGAACTACCCTTTCCATATCAGGTACGAAAAATGTTTTGAATGCAATGACAATTATTATATTATCAATTTTTATATATGAATTCCTTATTTTTTAAAACTTTGTTTAAACATAAATCCTTACTGCAGGTCGTATTCTTCACGCATCCTCAACAAGCTATGGCATGGAGATACCCACAGCCACGAACTCTCACCAGATTACACGTGTCCCCAGTACCATTTAAAGTAATTGTTTAATTTCTAATTGACCTTTAAATATTACGTAACTTACCGATTAACTAGAATTAAAATACTATGATACGTTTACTGTATGCAGTTTATGCTTTTGCAGTCATCCAGTAACGAGGACGTCTCAAATACCAAAGTTCCATGTACTGTAGAGTATTGGAGCGAAAGTCACACGTGTTATCAACGCTATGTTGACTTTTATTTATCAGAAACTGATAGTTACCGATTGGACTTGCCAGAAAATGCACCAGGTCGAGCAGTAGCATGTGTATGGAGAGTTGTCTTAGCTCCACAAGGAAATTCTTCAGTTGTATCTGCACGAGCTCTTGCAGCCTGCTTAAGAATCGATTCTTACTTCAATCCTACAATAATTCCAAACCTGCAAGCTGCATTGAATATTGGTGCTATTCATATAGCCTTTTACAATCACATCAATACCTTTCAGTACAATAATCTACCTAAACCATTGCACAACTATACTCTGAACAGCATGGTACCGGAAACGCAATGCTTCATGTCTTTGGAACATAAGGAGGCCATAATTGTACTCCACAGATGGAACAACGGAGGTTTGATGCTCGATGTAGGTGGTACTCTGAGTATTCGTGTACTGGATTATGGACTATTAAATATGCACGAGGCATTAGATCCACTAGAAGGAAAGGTAGAATTGTCCATGTCAGAGAAAATGGATATTTCAGTAACGTGCAATCCATTTTCTCTAAGAGTAAGTCCTGCCATTATACATACTCTTGCTGTTTCCGCATATTTATGGGCAAGAGCGTTGAATGAAGATGATAAGAATGTTGTTATTATGACACGTTATGTTATTGCCAATGATACTAATGTTCCTCTTCGATTTGGACAAAGCAGTACGGATGATAATATATTGCTGCAAAGCAGACAGTGCCATTTCTACTCATGGCGACATGTGAATAATCAAACTATTCGCATAGCTGTTGAGGACAATGCTTGGGCATGGAGTCATCCGTTTTCTGTGAAAAAAGATGGCCTGCAAATGATTGAATTCAGCAATGCTATCAAAGACATAGCCATTTGCGTTAAAGTTGCTTCACTGTCCGCCACTCAGAAACTTATTACTTTCTCTGGGCAACTGATTATCTCTAATCAACTAATTGATCGATTCGAAATGAAACTGGTCAAACATGAGACGGAGGCTGGTAATAAGCCAGTACCTTTAAAAGGAGTTTTTAACATTTCGGGAAAAAGTCAGCCGCCGTCTATTGTATTGGAAAATAATGCAAATATGGCGATACGATTACGATTTTCTAGTTTGTCCAATTTGTCATGGACAGGAGACATTCCGCTACTGCCTAATACAAAGTGGAGTCAACCCTGGCTTGTTAAAGGTAAATCTTGCATAACAGTGGCACAACGAGAATACGAAATGTATACGTGAATATAGACTTGCAAATATTTTTATATTGACATTGTTAATTGCTTTACAGTACCATTACAAGAACGTGGACAATTTTTAAGTATTTGGGTACGAATAGTGAATCAAGTAATTCACGGAAGAACTAAGATTCTTGTAAGTGATTTGTTAATTAATTTCATTGCTTATTTACTTTTTATTAATATGTAATAATTATTGATATTATAGGCTGTATTGAGTCCACTTTATATGATCCGGTCTCACTTGCCAGTCCCAGCAAAGGTCCAAATGGAAACTCCGTCCCTAAAAGTTTCACTAAGCACAACTGTTAATGGTCGTGGAGAACGGCAGCAATTATATTGCCCAGGGACATCTGAACATTTTCATCAACTAACTTTTCAATTGGAGTATGGCATTCTATTTAGAACAATTACGACTAAAACCACTCTTTGAAGTAAATATTTAATTTAATTTACAGAAGTGGAATTTCTGCATCAAATCCGTATGTACCATTATCATACAGCTCCGTGGACCAACGAAAATTTTTTAAAAGGCCTGAAAATGAAGATATTGAAGCTATTCTGAAAGCATTGGATAGTCTGGCTGAAGATCAACAATGGCCATTTCAGGGAGATGATGTTTATGAATGGATGCCTGCAGAACAACCGCAGACTCATGTACAGGTACATATCAATTAACAATTACTCAACAGTTGATAATTAAGTATAAAAAGAGTCGTTATGCAATGTTGATATAATAACAATTAATAAATATTTAAAATTATCTTAGGTGAAATATCAAGATGCTGGTCTTGTTTCAAGTACACTATTATTGGAGTTACAGCCATGGTGCTTTATCCTTAATTCGTTAGGGTGTCATATTTCTCTTGTCTCAGAAGATATAGAACTTTGCCAAATTCCTCACTACGGAATCGTCACACCACCGAAATTAGACGTAAGTCATTTTTCAGGAAAATCAAATAATTAGTAGTAATTTCATTTGAAGCTCATTGTATTTCATCTCAATGTGTACCAAATGTTATTATTAGAGTTTATTCACTTATACGTATTACAATATTGTAGTGTAATATTGCTATAACTTTTACAGAGTACTTTTCATTTGGGTGTTGGAATTGGTGATACTTATTACACTTCACAAGCACTCCAATTAGCACGACCTGATTGGAGTCAGAGTTTTTATATGCCCAAAATTGGTGGTCTTATCCCAGTCGAAGGAAATATCAAAACAACAGTGGATTGTGCTTCTAGTGTAAGTTCATAAATTTAATGCAATGAAAAAAATCGTCAATTAAAAATAAATGATACATAAGTCTTAAATATACATTTTTTGTATAGCTTTGTATGCTGAGTATTAATTCAATTATGCATGAGGATATGAGACTTGTACGAGTAACTAGTACTCATGTTATTGGAAATATCACAAGTCAAGAATTATGTGTTGCTACTTTAGCTGTTCATGAAGCATCAGTGAACTTACGTCTACCAGCAGATCTTACGCCATACAGTGTAAATGTCCTACCATCTGAAGACCAAAGGTAAATTCTTACAACTTTATAAATTAAAAAGGATAACCTGCTTTTGTTTAATACTAAAGCCCTTTTATCGCTAGTGTTTAAGACATAACTTATTAAAATAGAATATTATTTTATAGACAAGCAACACCAATAGTGCAATGGCATACTCTATATGCTGAACATAATGCAGAACCAGTTGCCTTGTATATTTCACTGAGTTTAGGTCATCGGTGGTCTTGCCCAATCAGGGTGGATCAAGGTATGAGTCGAAGATGCCTTGCAGTGCCTGTAAGTAAATTGTTAATTTTGTAGTAACCTGTAAAAAATACTTCATTTTTACATTGATATTAATATGTACCATTCAAATTGCTTTGCAGAATGGTTATACAACAATGTCAGTAGTGGTGACGACTCAGGAGGATAAGGGCGCTACGTACATAATGGTTCACACAGATAATAATCCACAGTTATTAATTTATAATGGATGTTCGTTTAAAATTCTACTAGGACAAGCTAATCCTAACGCAGGTAAATGTGTGTCTAAATTATTTTTTCCAAAGTTAATTGTCTTACATTGTACATTTTCCATAACTGTTTGCTACTGTATATCAAAATTAAATTAAATATTTTTTGACATAATTATTTTAGATGAAATATTATCTGAAACTCCACACTTCTCTTGGATTTGCGAAGTGGAAAGTGGTGCAACATGTCATTATTCTCTACCTGCTGTGGGTAGCAGATTACCTGACACACCAGCACCAATTAATACAACAGTTTTGTTGACAGCAGCTTCAAATGATGAGGATGTGTCAACAGGTACGAGAGTCCCTACTACTAATATATTCAACGCTATATTCTCAATTTATTATTTATTATAATTTTTAGATGATAAATCACATAAATGGTCCCGTGGGGTAAATATATCATCAACATCCATACCATCTGATCAGTACTTGCGAATACCTTCATACGGTGATGTGAAATTGATAATGCACACTCGTTGCCACACTACTTACATAAACATTCTACCCATATCGCAGGTACATTTTATAATTGCATTCGATATTCAAGGTATTTAATTTGCAGAATAATGTATATTGTATTATCATTTGCTCCAGGTGGAAATATCAGCCCGAGATATTAGAAGCAGACTACAACAAAATGATGAAAAATCTCAAAACGTAGATATAGTATATAAACGACCACTTGCTTATACAGAAAGCGAAAAAGCATCATTGAATATCCACGTGAGTTTATCATATTATGTAAACTAGGAATGATACACGTTTGTTGACTATTAATTACAAAATTTATCCTTCATTCTATTATAAATGTGATATAATCAGTTTCGCCACCTATAATTAAAAGCAATGGTCATGATTTTTAGAGTTCCCCAAGTTCCACATCTGCAACAAGCTTTTTCTCAGCACAGGACGAGATATCGGGAACAGAGTCTACAGCATCATCGCAATTAAATCTAAAATTGCGTCCAAGAGCTCAAACAACTACGTCCCATATGAATTACGATCAGCTGAAACCCATTGCAGAATCTAAAGAATCTAATCTATTGGAAGGCTCTATAACAGTGTATCTTCATGGTATCACAGTAGTGATAACACAAGATGTTAATGAGAATGCTCAAAAAATCGAAGTAGCGAGCTTGAACATTACTGACTTACTCATTAACATGGAGTCGAATTCCAACCTACGCTCCCTATCCATATACGTAGGAGATTTGCAATTAGATAATCAAATGTTCGACCAAGGAGGCTTTGACTTTCCTGTGGTTTTAATAAGTCAAAATCCACTTGTAAGAAAAGAAAAATCATTATGTCTAAATAATCGCTTCATCAATGATATTTACCAGATCAAAGAAAACTCACTAATTGCTATTGATTGTCTTTGGGAAATCGATGGACGAACAAGTGGTATATATACCTATATGTATTACCAGTAAATGTAATATTAATGCTGAACTAATTGTTACTTTATTTTTTAGCTTGTAAAGAACTTCGAACAAGAGTATCACCTATCAGTGCTTACATAGAAGACACGTACATAACGCAACTTTTAGACTATGCAACATCTCTGGTACCACCTTGTTTTGTTATGCCACTGGATGATGGAAAGAAAAATCAGTATCATACTTCTATGACTGTTCATATACCTGATTGTATAATGATAGATGCTAAAATCTTAAGCACTCCATTGCGAATCCAAAGTTTTGTAATAGAACCAGTATCAATTTTATTGAGTGTTCACACTTCCGTCCGTCTCTATGTCGCACTGGATCATTCGCCATTATATTTTGGCACATTTGAAAGGAAGAATCTTTTAACTACGCCCTATCGTCTTGGAAATGCATTTATAATGCATTACTTATCAGGCGCTATATTTGGAGCTGGTGAGAATCAATATTTTTCTGTAACTATACATACTTTTATCTATTACCATTGTTATATGATATTTAGGGTGGGTCGTTGGTTCCTTGGAGATTCTTGGATCCCCAGGAGGATTAGCACAAGCTTTAGGTTCTGGTTTGAGAGACTTCGTCTCTTTACCATTTCAAGGATTACTACAAGGACCTTGGGGTTTTGTAGTTGGAATTACACATGGATCTGCCAGTCTTATGAAACACGTCACCGCGGGTATTACTTTTGTTGATGAGGCACATTACGCTAGTTATAAGGTTCCTAAATAAAGGTACCAATTTATATTTAGGCACAGTGAATTCCGTTACGAAGCTAGCATCAAGTGTAGCTAGGAATCTGGACAGATTGACACTGGATGAAGAACATCTTCAGCGACAAGAGGAATCTCGAAGAATGCGCCCGCAGGGAATGGCGCAAGGGCTTTATCAAGGACTTAGTGGACTAGGAATGAGCCTTCTCGGTAATACATAAGTACATCCTATAGATTTTTAGGATCTATTTCAATACACAAATTACCGTTTTCACAGTGAGATGCTGTGTTTAGGTTTATATAACTAATTAAAATAATATATTAATAGCTGCTGTAGCTGGTCTAGCTCATCATCCTTTGCAACAAGTATGGTCAGGAGAAGCAACAACTAGGGGACTTGTAACAGGAGTTGGTCTTGGCTTAGTTGGAGTAGTTACTAAACCTTTAAGTGGTGCTGCTGAACTTGTCGCTCTCACTGGACAAGGATTATTACAAGGTGCTGGATGGAATTCTCTACCATCTGTAAGTAATATTATTTTGTAGATGCTTCAACTACATAACTTGGTATATATTTTTTCAATCTATATAAGACAATACTACACATAATTACACTATAGGCGTTCAAAATAGAATTTATATATTATTCGCATATATTTTTACAGCCAAGACAAAGACCAGTTGTTCAATATTCTACTGGTAGCAATAACGCCTCTGTAAGATACGCCTGGCGCCTGATGCCATTACTGGCTAATGGTAATGACAATATCCTGCACGTAGCCAGTGCTGATCGCGTTATTCATCAAGGCAGCAATCAGGCAGTAATGTTGGTCCTGACACGACAAGCTTTACTGTTAGTCGATGTCGTGGAAGATAGTGTGGAGAAAATATTCCCACTGAGTGAATTGACCAGCCTCGATCATCCTTCAGAACCAACTATGCTCTGCTTATACTATCCACCTGCAGTGACTCAACCGGCTAGACCTGTTTCGCCAACAGAACACCATGAGGTACTTTATTTTAAAATTAAATATGCTGTTAAGTCAATACCTGAGTCAACATATGTATTTATTAGTAAACCTATTTTCTTTTTGTTTCTTAGATGGATCAAGAGATGAGAGCAAGGGTGGAGGAATTTGTACGAACGAGTAGTACTGGTCTAGGAAGTTTGCCAACAAATAGTGACGCACAATCTGACACATCTGAAATCGCGGCTCCACAGCCGGACGACACTCTGACATTTTACGTTTCTGCTGATTTACGTAACTATTTATTATCCTTAATTAATATAGCTAAACGTCAGAATCAGATTAGTGGTTTTATAGTTCTGTAACTTCAGGTTATTATAGATACTAAAATCAGGGGGTATAATTGAGCTACGAAACTTATACTGATGACCTTTTACATGCAGGGTTATATTTAAGGGAAGTTTAGTCGATGAGATGTAGATATGGTGAAGGAAATTACAATGCGAAACATTTGATTTTTGAACGTTTCACTGAAATTCGTTGATCATCAATATTAAAAGATTGATCATCCTTTGCATTATTTATTTTTCCAAACATTTAAATTCTACCCTGAGTAATAATATGCAATTTTAAATACTATATATAATCCTTTAAAGTTCCAAATGTGATATTTTGTGATTAGTCAAATTACTTATTTACAAATTATTTTGTATGGATGATGAATCCAGGTTTACGTATCTTCAAAAGTTTCGAAAAAAAATAACAATCTTATTTCAAATGCTCGTATGTCAATTCTTTTAAATTTATTATTCACTTTCCGAACATGTTACTACGAGTAAGCGTTTAATGAAATTTCAATGCTCTTACCCGGTGTACATTTGCGCTCTACTTATTTTTTGGTATTTATAATTTATATATGTAAATATCATTGTATATTAAATTAACGAATGTTGAAAGACAGTATTCATACATGAGTTACACGTGTGCAAAAGTATTATAGTGAAGCATAAAATATAAAAGAAAATATTTTATACCACTGTCGACTAATATAATCCATCCATAAGTTAAATATGTACGGAAGGCATATTACGTATATCTTCCTGTGACTACTGTCCTATGTAAAAGCGCACCGTACAATTCATATTCTACTTACAGATCCACTATATTATTTTAAAACACAAGAAATTTCTATAAAGTGATTAATTATATTAATATGTATTTACTATTGTACATGGAAACATGCCATTGTTTTTAGACTGAAAATATTTCTTTATCTTGAATAACATATATATTATGAAAAATATATTATATGTATATTTGAACTATGTAAATACATAGGGGTTGAATGATCATTTGTTTTGGTAAATGTGCAACAAAAATTAAAAATTGATATTTTAAAATACCCTTGAAGTATATTTAATTTATATAAATGACGTTCAGGAGAGCAATAGGTTTACAAGACTATTTCGCGTTATTTTCTCTATTCAGACCTTTCTGGTATTTCTTTCTATAGGTGAGTACACGGAAAGTATCAACTTCGATCGTTTATTTGCAGTAACATAATATTTTATTTACAATAACAGTATAACTTTTGTATATAACTAGCGAACTAATCTATATAGAATTGTTTGTATCAATATCATTCATGTATACTATATATATATATAATCAATGTAGAATACATCCTGTGTGCATAAACGAAAAAATAGTATTAATCGTTGCCTAGAAAAGTTTCTCCATCCTTTGAAGTAAACATAATATACATTTTTTTACTTAATTCTGGACCAATTCTTCGAACGGTTGTAAGTGGCCCTGCTGCTCTTCTTATCTATTGAAACAATAACCAAAATAATATTAAATCATATCTATTCTGCATGAACATATAATTCAACAAAACTTTCAAAGAATGAATGAGTGCTGTCAATTAAGTGATTTGTAAAAGATTAAATATTCTATTTTTATTCAAGTAAATTGAAATTTAGCAATAGACTTACAGGAATATCCTTTAATAACATTTCACCTTCCTCTGGTGTGCAATTCATGTAAGCCTGCAAATAAAAAAGAGGATTTTTGTTAAACTACTATGTGTATAATATTATTTTACTGTATTGAAAACACAATAAAATTGTTTTGCATCTTACTTCTAGAAGTTGCATAGGACTGGAATATACAGAACAAATTGCATCAGCTGTTTCCAGACTAGACAAATTAAATTGACATAGTTGTTGCTGCCAAAGTCTTTTCAAACCATTGCCATCCTTATCAACTTTGACTGTATCCCTATTATCGCCAGCAACATACCAATCAACCTTTTCTTCTAATGTTTGCCTTTTTTCTAATTTGTATGGAATTTCTGCTATTGCTTTTGTGTACTGATAAATCATCAAAGCTAAATCTTGGGAAGTTTCTATTAACCTACTGTTGGTGTTAGTTGTTATTTGAATTTCTGTTAAGCATGTTTCCAAATCTCGCCTAGATATTCTTGGGAAATCCCCAAATTTCTTGGTACTGTTATTTTTTCTCTGTGAATTATTACTCACAACTGCATCTTTCACAACAGCATGTTTCAAATTTTTATGATACTTAAAGTATTCTTCCATTCCAAATATAACTAATGTTAACTTTTTCTCAGGAAGTAACTCACTAATATTTACAACAGCTGCACAAAAAGTATTAGATGCAATTTTGTTCACTGTATCATCCCAATTCCAAATAATAATAACATGATCTTCATCTTGCATATTCATTCTTCTACAAACTGTATTACTTTTATCTACATAATGTTCTTCTATATTTCTCATCCATCTTATACTCTGCGGAAGTAATTGTGAATTGGTATCATGAGTCAAATCGGCACGTTCTAGCGTAACAATAATTTCTGTGTAAAATTTAAAATTGACCAAAGTCTCATCTATAACAACTTTCATGAATTTCATACAATCTCCAGGCTGAATATTCTTCATATTTTTAATAATTACAACTTTCTGAGCTTTTATCTTAGCTGCATCTTCAAGTCTTTTAAGTTTTTCTGCTTCGAGTTTCTTCCTTTCATCATTACTTGTTTTCTTAGGTTTACAAACCTTAGAGTATTTTTCATTACTATCAGAACAAGATCTGCTTTGACTCTCGTATGAAGAACTGCTTGTTGGTTGAGACTCAGAAATTAAAGAAGAATGTGGATACAAATATTTTGTGGCTAGTATATCTTCAAGATTATAGTTACTACCAGAAGTGCATTTACTTAGTCGTATATCAGACCCATTCTCAAGTAACTCATAATTTCTTTCACTAGCCAAATTGCTAGAACCGAAAGATTGAAATACTGAATCGGAGCAATATTCCTTTCGCTTATCTGTTTTATCATTTTTCTCAGACACATAATCAAAAGGAACTTCAGGAAATTCATAATCATCCCACAAAGGACTCTTAGGAGGAACACTCAAAATATCATTCTTTTGTAACAGTTCTTCTTTTCCAATTGTCGAAACAGATTCATCTGAATCACTCAAAACAATAACTTCACTCATGATTTTCAAACTAACCACCACTAGCCATGCTATCAGTTGCAACAAGCTACCATGCAATTGTAAGAAGCAACAGTCGGCAAGCTTAACACGCTATTAGCTGTTGATCAATTAGGAAATTGTCTCTAACCAGTAATATTCTTGCTTTTACCAATTGCAACTGCAACTGACCACCAATCAAATTCTTCGCTTATTATCTGTGAATTGAAACATATTAAATTACTAAGCAAAAACATTAAAAACCGATGTGCACTACTGGAATGTTAAAACATACTCAGTGACAAAATTATTAATATATTAATAATCAATCCATTCAAATAATTTATACCTTTATACTTTTGCTTTGATATACAATTTTAACATCGCTTGCTGAATGTGAATTGGTCTTCGGGCGTAAACCGGCGATTCCTTCTCAAAGCCCCTCTTTCGATCCTTAGCGGAAACAATGACGTCATGAATGAAAGGTGTGCGATAAATCGAGACGGCATCAAGTTCTGTGCTCGGACGATTGTAAGATTATTGTTGGGATAGGCGAACAAATAATTTGATCTAAGTGTCAAACTCACTCTGGATAAAGCTGCTACGAATTCTCTGACATTTCATGAAGGTAAGTGATATAGTGATTAGAAATAAAGTATTCATTGGAATATTTATATACATGCAGAAGAGGGTAGGCATTTTTGGATGTGTCAATTCAAGTAACGCCTCTAGTCACTTATGTTACACCACGCCAAGCGTTTTATATTCTACTTTTATTTTATGCAACTTTCAAGCATTCTCTGTTATAACTTCATTCTTTGACTGATGATTCATACCGAAAGAATTCTGATTTGTCGATGACGAATCATAGGTTCCGAACGTCCCTATGTTAACCTGATTGTGTCAGGAATAAGAAATAAGCTTTTTATATAAATTTGAACATAGATTCGGTATTTTATTGTGGACAAAACAAACATTTTATGAATTGTATCTATATTTCTATTTTGAAATTACTATAGGTCTACAATTATTATGCATTGTTGTTTGGCTTATACTTGGATGCTAATAGAGCATTCTTTTGTGTCAGTCACAATTTTAATTTACTGAAATCAGAAATTTATATGAGTTAAATGTACTTAGCAGTGCTATGGTGAAAACATTGATCTTGTGGTTCACCAAGACTGATAGTGTTTATTGTTTTGATAATTGTTTTAATTGAATTTCCATTTTGTTATACTTCCAGAATATCGTTCAGTAACATAATTCAATATGTCAGATCATTTTGGGCCAATAACTCTAAAATGGGATCCAAAAAATCTAGAGATCCGTACAATGTCAGTGGAGAAGACCTTAGAACCATTGGTTCTACAAGTAACCACATTGGTCAATACAAAAGGTCCAAGCAAAAAGAAAAAGGGTAAATCTAAAAGGGCTAGTGCTCTAGTCGGTACAGTAGAAAAAGCTACATCTAATTTTATTGAAAAAGGAGAACAAATAGCCTATGAGAATCCTGACATAACTGCAGAAATGCTTAGCGCTGTTGAAGAAGTGAGAAAAACAGGCGCTGCGATGAGTATTGCAGCTCGGTACGTTTCTATATCTTGAATGCATTATATATCAAATTATTAAACTATATTCTCCAATCCATAATGGTAATTTAAAAATATTATTTGTTTAATAGAGAATTTTCAGAGGATCCTTGTTCTTCCTTGAAACGTGGTAATATGGTACGTGCTGCAAGAAATTTGTTATCAGCAGTAACGCGATTGCTAATCTTGGCTGATATGGTGGACGTGCATTTGCTCCTAAAATCTCTTCATGTAGTCGAAGATGACTTAGAGAAGCTAAAAAATGCATCATCACAAGGAGAACTCTTAGAAAATATTAAACAGTTCGGTAGAAATGCATCAGAGCTCATGAATCAAGCTGCAAAGCGTCAGCAGGAATTGAAAGATCCCCAGCTTCGTGACGATTTGGCAGCAGCCAGAGCCGTTCTTAAAAAGCACTCGACGATGCTTCTCACAGCATCCAAAGTTTATGTGCGACATCCTGAACTAGCCGCAGCTAAAGCGAATCGAGATTATGTTCTAAAGCAAGTTTGTGAAGCCGTCAATACTATCAACGATGTAGCCCAGGGTAAGACTCCCTCCGATGGTCAACATCCTTATGATGGACCTGGTGAATTGGCCGCTGCTCTGGACGACTTTGACGAGAGAATGGTCATGTCACCCCTTGCTTATAACGAAGTCAGGACTCGACCAAGTCTTGAAGAACGTCTCGAGAGTATTATTAGCGGTGCGGCACTTATGGCTGATTCTTCATGCACTCGGGACGAACGCAGGGAACGTATCGTTGCCGAATGTAACGCTGTGAGACAAGCGCTACAGGATCTGCTCAGCGAATACATGAACAATGTAAGTGAAACAAATATCCTTCTTATATCACAATTTTACGTAAAATATTAATCATTTATTTCATTATAAAGGATACTCAATGCAATGCAAATTCGCATGCATTTATCAACTGATAAAAAAAATCAATATATCAATGTTTATGTGATCGTCTATCTTTCTTTATAAGCAAAAACAAAACAATTATTTTATCAAACATTTCCTTCTTCTAATCGTAGGAAATAAGATATTCTGAGTTTTGTGTCATCATCGTAGCATACATAGTACGCAATTATCTTAGTTATTAAGAAATTAAAAGATTGTTTAATTTTATTTTACAAGTAGTTGATAGCTAACACAGTTGCTGTTATGGTGAACATAATCATCATAGCTCGTAAGTGTTTTCGGTACATTCATTATATTCATTTGTTTTTGTTGGCGATGGCAGTTACAGCTCGCTCGGGGTGGGAAAAGGGTAAATATTCAAGATCACCCTATGTGTTTCCTGCATTTATGTTTGATATATCATTTTTTTATTAGAATTTATTCATCGCCGCTCTCTGAGTGTTCACACATGTCCACTATTACTATATCCACCACTAAATCATTTACGAGATTGACCTACACTTTCAGTTAGAATTGGCACTAATTACTGTGTTTTTATGAGGTGTGTGCGCGCTCACAAATGCTTCACTTGTTCTTTGAGTTTTTTGCACACTTAAACTTTTACTACTTTTGTTTTACTTTAAAGTACTGTACATCCCTATGTATGAAACGTGTCCACAATACAGACACTAAAATTCCATAATTAAATTTTTAT
This sequence comes from Syrista parreyssii, assembly GCA_030142615.1. NCBI lineage: Eukaryota > Metazoa > Arthropoda > Insecta > Hymenoptera > Cephidae > Syrista > Syrista parreyssii. The sequence goes on from JARQTG010000262.1 coordinate 687,380, forward strand.
AATTAGACAACCAGGCCCCATGAGAGACTTTACTTACATCTATTCTACCTCCATATAATTACATCTGGCAAAGTAGTTCAGTTATGATTGTTATTGCTATCATTTTCATTAATATTATTTCGCATCAGTATAGAACAAATACATTATTCCATCACGACTAGAGGATCCTATTAACTATTATTCTGATTCAAAATTATGTCCAACTATTTTTCCTGAAACACTAATAATACTAATTCACACCAAGTACCTCTTTTGAAATTAATGTGGAACAAGAAATAATTGGCTACTTATTTATGTGACCGAAAGAAATAATATTTTCAGAAACGCAACATTCATTTAGAAATGTGATAATTCCTGATTTGCAGCAGCAACCCGATCTACTATGCTTTTAACAAATTTTTGCTCTTACATAAATGTAATATTGCAGAATGGTTTGTTTGTATGATATATGAATACGTTAAATCCCAGACATAAAAAGGAGAGAAGTCGATGTTACATGTTTTCAATATGTATCCTTATCTGCACTACTGCGTATATGTAGTGTTGTTAAAACTGTTAAAACTTTCGACAGATGGGTGTCAAGGAGCAGTCGGAAGGCTTAGAACGAGCAATAGACCACATGTGCAGGAAGACTCGCGATTTGCGTAGACAGCTGCGCAAAGCTGTGGTCGATCACGTATCAGACAGCTTTTTGGAGACGAGCGTACCTCTTCTGGTCCTTATTGAAGCTGCACGTAATGGCAGGGATAAGGAAGTCGAGGAATATGCATTGGTCTTCACAGAACATGCAAATAAATTGGTTGAGGTAAGCTTCCAGTTCAAAGTTTTGAGCATCGAATGTATCCCATTCCCAGATATGTTTAATTTCTTTGAATTGTATTTAAACAAGCTGCATAAGCTGCCTGAAACTTCAACACCTAACTGAACGATTATAGTATTATTGGAACTAGTCGCTTAACTCAGAACAGCAAATCTGTATAAAAAACATTTGCTTGTCTGCATTAGGTTGCAAATTTAGTCTGCAGCATGTCAGGGAACGAGGACGGAGTGAAAATGGTGCGTTACGCAGCAGCTCAAATTGAAAATCTTTGCCCGCAAGTTATAAACGCTGCCCGTGTATTGGCTGCACGTCCTCGCTCCAAGGTAGCCCTTGACAACATGGAGGTATTCCGCCAAGCATGGGAAAATCAAGTACGTGTCCTGACCGAAGCCGTCGACGACATCACAACCATTGATGACTTCCTCGCCGTCTCCGAGAATCATATCCTCGAGGACGTAAACAAATGTGTTCTTGCGTTGCAAGAAGGTGACGCAGACACTTTGGATAGAACAGCTGGGGCCATAAGAGGTCGCTCTGCCCGGGTATGCAACGTCGTTCAGGCTGAAATGGACAATTACGAACCGTGTATATACACAAAGAGAGTCTTGGAGGCGGTAAAGGTCCTCAGGGAGCAAGTAATGCCAAAGTTTGCACAGAGAGTGGAGGTTGCCGTAGATGCTTTGGGCAGTAATCCGGCAAAGGATGTGGATGAGAACGATTTCATCGATGCTTCTAGATTAGTTTATGACGGCGTTCGCGAAATTAGACGCGCAGTACTCATGAACCGAGTAAGTATTACTATAGACCAATAGTTATTCGACCTACTATATTTCATACTCTTCCCTTATATTTAGTTCATTATGACCTCGAATCTTAACCCTGTATCAATCTTTATAGGCGGATGAAGATCTAGATCCCGAAGACGTTGAACTGGATGAACATTACACCCTAGAGACTCGCAGTAAATCGAGCGCTCAAACCGGCGAGCATGGTGTGGATGAATATCCAGAGATCAGTGGAATCACAACGGCTCGTGAAGCCATGCGTAAGATGCCAGAGGAAGACAAACAGAAGATTCTTCAACAAGTCGAATTCTTCAAGAGTGAGAAGTTGAAGTTCGATCGCGAAGTAGCCAAATGGGATGACGCAGGAAATGACATTATTGTACTCGCCAAACATATGTGTATGATCATGATGGAAATGACGGATTTCACTCGTGGTCGCGGACCACTTAAAACAACTATGGACGTTATCAATGCTGCTAAGAAAATTTCTGAGGCTGGCACTAAGCTCGATAAACTTACTAGGCAAATTGCTGATCAATGCCCAGAGAGTTCAACCAAGAAGGATCTACTAGCGTATTTACAACGTATTGCACTTTACTGTCATCAGATGAATATTACAAGTAAAGTCAAGGCTGACGTACAAAATATCAGTGGTGAACTTATTGTATCCGGTTTGGACAGCGCCACTTCCCTTATCCAAGCTGCTAAGAATTTGATGAATGCTGTGGTACTTACCGTCAAAGCATCCTACGTAGCATCCACCAAATATCCACGTCAATCCACAGTTACGGTGAGTCTTGCACTAATTATTATTTATATAAAACATCCAATACTTTTACGTAATCAAAAATTGCGTCATTTAACAGCTAAACTAGATATATGGTATTTTTAAACTACGCTGGTTAAATAAATATGGCGCTTTAGGTACCCTCATAGATTATGCTATATTATTAGCCAGCAGAATCGAAACAGTTATTAGTTCTATTATCAAATACGACAGTAGTCAAGTGATGACGAACAAATATTAAAAAAAAAAAGGATTGAAGATGCTACGTAACTATAGAAGTCCTGCAACGAAAGTAATACAGATATTGGAACATTGAACAGTTTTTTAGTAGGAAAAAGATTTAAAATTTGGCCTTAAATTGTTTGTAGACAATTGAAGACAATGGAAGTGAGATACGATGGCCACGAGAGCCGTACCTGCTCTACCTACCCGTATCCCACAGCCTATCTATTCTCTACTCCGTTACACTGGTATAAACCAAAAAAGCACAAGTTTTAGGGCTGTCTTCATATTTGCGCTAGTAACTTCTTTAGTGATGTATAAACAGCATAGGCATTTAGTTTTGAAACTAAATCCATTAAAAACTATCACTATAGTAACAGCTGCATCCATGAATCACATAAAATGAATGCTATCCAAGCACAATCTGCCAAAAAATCATTGCTATTAATTGTTTTACAATAATGGTAATTAGTTTCATTTGCCAAGCAGTAAATTATATATCTAAATGCCTTCTAATGTATTGCTATACCGGGTAGCCCTGATAAAAATAGCCATTTCCTCAGGTACATAAGATACCGTGGCTACTCTTCACTAGGCTACTTGTCATAGTAAATAATACCGTTAGTATTACTCACCTCATAAAATTGCTGATAAAAGCTTTATTTGTTGTTTACTAACTGTTATGGATGGCACAGTATGTAAGTATAAGACCATATTAATATCATATCAGTAGATTGTGTGTACAAATATCGTGTACAGTAGCTTTAATGCTATTACAGAATTACACCTGCATTAAAGTTACGTTCAATTCATTCCCCAATATTTCTCACTCTTTCAACATTACTGAATTCGAATATGACCATTATTATTTCGTCACTAACAATTAAAATAGAAGTCTAGGACATCTGCTGGATATAATATCTTCGCAGCAAGTATAACCACCTCTCTGCGTAGTCCAGTCAAGATGGTATATATATATAAATATTTTTTCATGTGCATTTAAAGGTACTTCGAGTACAGAAGCTCCGTCAATATATATTTACTAATGACAACTTAATGTTTCTGTTAAACAGTCTCCTATTGTGGTGTGGAAGATGAAAGCACCGGAAAAGAAGCCGCTAGTACGTCCTGAGCGGCCAGAAGAAGTCAGGGCAAAAGTACGCAAAGGATCACAGAAGAAAGTGCAGAATCCAATTCATGCTCTGTCCGAGTTTCAGAGTCCGACGGAAAGCGTGTAAGATTTTATTTAAGGGTGACTAATTAAGAGAATTACTAGTATTACCAAGAGATAGGCATGCAGAATGTTCTATCTTGTGCGTATCATAGGAGGCAGTGTTGTCTGTACATCCGGTGTATACGATATGCCGGAATGAAAATGTGAGAAGAGTATATAGCGACGAGGACCACTACTTCCTTATAAACTATAAAAATCGCTTTATGCGATTTGAATCATATTAGCACATGCCTTTTGTAAATTCCTACGGGGCCTTTAATGCGAGAAAGAAAAGTTTAAAAAATTAAATAAGATACGGCGGCATTCGTGCCGTTTGCAACAATCTATTTACTCTTGGAACTGAAAGTAAAACGTTAATTGCATAACCTGTGCTGCTCGAAAATAGAACACTCTGCATATTTAGGACGTTACTACAGTTAAGATGAAATTTTTTAAATTCGTGTCAATGGTAAACACACGTTAGTCCGTCGATTTAAATGGATTCATGATAACGACCCGAGTATTATCGTATCGAGGTAAAATAATAATATACTGGACATACGTTTAATAGTTAACATCGACGTGATGCTAATTCACTAGCTTTGAATGACATGATCATTCTATTATTTCTTTTTTTTCTTTCAACGACGAATTAAGCTTTCATGTACTTTTCTTTCTCACGCGTACTAACGTAATCGTAATCATTGTCGTATTACGTTTATCATAATAATCTTAATCGATTTACAATACACGTTTCGGGGTTCTAATGAGGGGAAATCTGTAATATCCGCTGCTTCCCAACTTGCGATGTTGAATTTCACTTGGACAAATTAAAAATATTACTGAAGTACCAAAGGAAGCTGAAGATTCAGAGAGCCGATTGACAAACTATTAAAGTTCCACGTGTTGCTTTGTTAACGTTAACTTTTTTTACATCGTCCGACATTTTTATGTCAAGAGACAACAGTTCCTTATTCTGCATTTTCTCTCAAGCTTCTCCTTTTGCTATTATAATGCCCAATGCTCAAGGGTGCTGCAGTTTGTTACGCGAACTTCCTTGCTCTAAAACTGCCACGTACTTCTATTCCCAGCATCCAAGCGCGTTGCGGAAAAATTTGTATCTATTTTTTTTAGTGATACCCATTTCAGACAATAATACACTGCTATAACAATGGGTTGTAATCAATATTGACACAGATAACGAACAGAAGAAGCCGTTTAGTTTTCATTCATTTATCAATATCATTTATCTCGATCAATTATTTTCCCCTTAAATGTTATCATTAGTGCTACCGATGCGGCCCAATTTTTCCCCTCGTAGTAACTTTCTAGGAACAAACGTCACATTATCTCCTTCTCTTCTTCCTATTTCTTTTTTCTTTTTGACAAATATATCTTTCTTACACGTTGCATGCGACGACGCTTTTAAGTGTGAACTGAATGATGAGAAAAAGATATGCTCAAATACGTTTCCATTGCATATAAGCAGTACAGTGATACTTTTTTGATACGTATTTAAAAACAATTACCAAGCATTCTCTGAGCATCGCTTATTATTATTAATATTATTACTACGTTCTTCGAATTCCACTTCTCATGCGCATTGGCGAGTCGAGAATCGTGAAGCACGTTGTTCGCACTTGAAACACTGGATACGTCGTTGCGTCGTATATTAAGCGTATAAAATAAATATTACTTCAACAGCAGTGACAGCACGTAATAAACATGAAACTTTAAGTTGTGCAGTATTGCATCCTAATCAAGAGACTGCTGATCAAAGTATTTAATGTAATTGTATATAAGTGAATATAATTTTATATTTATGGGTGAAGAATTATTTACAAAGTCTTTTATATTATATAGAGAAACATAACATTCTTCTCAAGAATACTTTTACCGACCTTTTGCTCGCTCAACATCAGGAAATCTCCTAAAGAGTTCTATGATTCGATAGCAGGGATATACAAATATTTTCGTATACTCTCTAGCCAAACTATGTTCTAACTTTTGTACATTTTAAGTCAATTCTTTTTCATTTTTTCGTATTATTCAAATGATGTGTGTTAGGCTTGACTTAAACAAAAAAGATAATCTATGTAACAGGTATTTCAAGGTTGTCTAATGATTTTCATGCAAGAACTTGTGCTCAAAATCACGTCCACGCGTATTCCCCCTGTATAGAGGAGGAAGGATATACGGTGGATTTTTGAAATTTTGATACTGTGCACATTTTCATCGATACAGGACAATTGTCCAGGGCAATACAGAAACTGTATGATATGTAGAATTGTATTTAAAAAGGAATGTTCGTATGAAATTCAAAAAGAGGAGTAATAGAACTAAAGCATAATTGACGGTTGTCAACATACTAGAATTATTGCTCACTGTGTAAAAATTGCGTAAAATTTACAAGCAAACAAAAAATAACTTTCTAAAGCGTCTCCCAACTCAAAGCGTATCGCCGCTCGTTTGAGTATAATAATCACGAAGCAAAGTAGAATGATTTTCTTGATCAAATACTCAGTCATTCATTTAACTTGTATGCTCATTAGGAAAAAATGATTGTGTACACACCACCTATTACGAATGTTCATCAAAGTTACGTAATCGTTCAATTGATTCGTACATACATACAATACTTTTCACGATACAAAGTCTCCCAATCGATCTACTACCTGGCTGTCATAGATTTGTAATTGCTTTTATATTGAATTTCATCAATGACACTTCTCTATCACATATCATTGATTTTTTGTCCTGTGAAAATGACCAACAAACTCTACCGTTGATACAATCTAGTAAAAGTCTTTTTGAAATACCTTTAACCGTGTGTTTAGGCAATAATGTTAAACGATATCATATTTCAAGTCGCAAATATGAATTTGTAACATGTAAGGAATGAGATCCTTAAAGACACACGGCGGCAAGTGGTGTATAAAACCAATTTTTGTGAAGAAATAAAAATAACAATGTAACTTAACGATTGATATCTTGGCTCTCATTCCATTTTAGACGAATATTTAAAGCGATTGAGAATTTTTTGAACCCAAACAGTTCACGTAAACTTTGATAATTACTTTCATATACAGTGTATTTCAAAACATGATTATTCCATAATATCTCAACTATTCTTGCTCCGTAACCGTCGACCACGACATTCAGCAGTAAATGAAAAAGTTTTCGAGCAGCCAGTGCATGAACATCAAAAGCACACTGTGACCTAATAATGCTACGATATAGACAATTAAACTGTATACAAGTATATCGTACAATTGTTTTGAAATACATTGGTACTAGTTTATCGTTAAATATAATAGGTCACGTAATAAGAACATATGGAAGATCACAGTAGACGTAATAGCTTATCGTAGAAATAAGAAGTAGTCGTTGATACGCTGCCAAATATAAGGTGATGCTTTCCTGATAACAGCAAAAAAATATATGTATACATATATATTATTTTTTCGGTAGTTTTTGAACATTCGAAACAATTAAGTACATACACTGGTGTCGACATGAAAAAAAGAGAATAGAAAAAAAAGAATACTTCTTCCACGTTTGTACCTTTCTACATGCTTAGTTTTTGGACTTTGATACAAGGCGACTATTTGTTGTTATGTTTAATCCACAAGAAAACAGTAATCATAGTTCTTGCGCTTATAGGTCGAACGTGTATCGAAGTAAACATGAAAACAATATATTAAGCCCGTATAACATTTGAGTTATTGTAGAAGTCTGCTGTAAACTATACTATGTATTCACGATGGGTCAAACAATAAACTTTTACATATACTCACCGTGTAAATGTAAAAGTTACCCGCACCCGCCATCTTTGCAAATGGATTTTATCTCCGCATAATCAGAGAAGGAAGTGTCGGCGGGATATAGTGAAGATAAAGACAAGACTACGACATACACAGCAATTACGTTTTAGGTCTATTTTAATACGTACATTCTGTAATATATGTATGTGCGTGCTACAGGTTAAATGCTATGTAAAAGAAAAACCGAAAAAAAAAAATGAAATGAGAAAAAATCACAAATGCCAAAACTTACGGACGAGGACAAAGTGCGTGTTATAATAGTTGATAACTGTATAAAATAACATGATCTACTCTAAGGCAACGTTCCTTTATTTTTTTTTACCAACGGTGTAATCGCTTCAACTTATAGTCGTAAGATTTCTTACGTCAGAAACAACCACACGTAGAATCCCATACGCCGCTGCTTTTTAAAAACGTTGTGACATTCACCATTTAAGTTCGAGTATTGTTTTTTTTTTGATTTAATTTTGCAACTTTTGTACTTTTTTTTCGTTTTGTTTGTTCAATCAAAAACCAGCTGAAAACGTCTGAAACGCACAAATTCACAAGTGGCAAGTATGAGATAAGGACCCAGTAACACGTTAAGTTACGTGACGCTTACAGAGATGTTCGTAAAGACTTATGTAGAAAGAAAAGAAAAATGTTTCCTACTGGTGACTTTGTGCGAATTAGTCTTTAGTCTATTCAATCCGTTTTCCCATGTCCAATTGCCAGTCAAGATCATGACTGAATCACGATCTCGAATGTGAGACTTGGACAGAGACACTCAAGTCTAATGTATAAGCGTTTACATCATAATCGTTCGTTTATCAGTATAGTAATTTACAATCAAAATTCATTACTGATGAAGATTAAAAATGTCAACAGTAGACATGTGACCATAATTATTATACATATTTTTTTTCTTCACATTGATACACTACCCTACGCTAATTTTGTTTTACGATGATCGTGTGGTATACGGAAATCTCGATGTAATCTGTCAATTCAATCATTTGCATGATCGACATGCGAGTTCACGTGGGATTAGCGGCATTACATTTTATATTACAAATGGATATCGTTTGCTTCTCTTTATATAGTAGAAAGCCAGAAAAGAAACAGTGAGCCTGAAAAAGTCAGAATCCAGCATACCAAAGTTTTATGCATAATAAAATGAGTAACTGTCATATATGGTAAGTAACACTATGTTCCATATACATATTTCTTCTGTTTTTTTTTTCTCTCTCTGATCACAACCCCACATCCATGCTCATCCTAGGTCATGATGAAAACACTTCATGCCACGTGAAGGGAGACCCAATGAAATTATGAGTACAGTAAATAAAAGTAGCGCGACTTTATTCTACATTGAATAACCATCGCAAGACATCATACGAGCAATGATCTTTTGTCATTAGGAACAATTTGCGGAAGAAACAATTGTATCACTGTAAATACGTACATGAATAGGTAATAATTCTTTAAAGCTTAAGAAATAAATCTTTACACAATGATTACGTGGATGGCAACGTGTTTTGATCACCACCTTTCTATCTTGAATCGCAAAAATTGCATTTTTCAGATATTCATAAATTAACTGAGATAATAGTGCAAATTTCATGAAACATGAAAAACTAAATATAATAATGGAAGACTATTTATAAAAAAAAAATTAAAATTAATCTTGAGCGACATTATCGCTTCAAGTATGGGTACCAATGTGTACCAATGTGTACCATAAAGAATTTGTATTTCATATTGCTAAGCGATGTGCACAGTTGATTATTAATGATAATTACGTAAGTCGAAAAAAACGACTTGTTGCGATTCAAGAAAATACTAAAAAGTACACTCACCATTTACACTGTTTCACGATTCGATAGTAATTATATTTTATGGCCTACAACCAATAAAATTTCGAAATAGAATTTTTACAGTAACTGTTCTAGAAAGTAAGTAAGCAATGTCCTGACCCTCACTGTTACCAAGCAGAGCTGCTGCCAAGAGAGTCCCTCGTCACAGACTTTCAATTGAGATCTCCAAAAGCCTACATAAGAGAATGTGCTCAGGGAGCCTAGAATCCGTATACATAAAATATTCTCTCTTGGTCACATAGTAACTCATTCGTAATTAATTGTGATCGAGGATGATGTTAATAAGTCCATACTGATTCGAAATTTTCAAAACCATCTAAACTGTTATTTGATATTGTTTTCAATATTTTTTTCTCTTTTTCTTATACGAATTAAATCGTAATTTTTATATTTTCAATTATTTACTCAGACATGAGATAATACTTCGTGTCATACAGTTACGTGTCGGTTGTGTGGTGTTATATGTTACGTTAGACAGAAGAGCTGTTAGATAAATGAGACAATCCGTTATGCTTCGACGATACTATATGCACATCTCAGTTTTTCTGTGTGCAAAATAAAATAATCATTGCATAAGACTCATTGCAAAAGTGAAAACACTTACAATTCGACTAGGTTCCTTTTTTGTTATATAGCGAGGTTCAAGAACTTGATAGAAACTGTTAAAATAAATGATACATTATCGACTGCCTCGAGTCTTCCTCTAAGTACATTGACAAAAGTAATTCACGCGTGTAGGCAACTTAAATGAACAAATATTTACTTTTTGCACCATCCAATAAGTTTTTATGGATTTATGTAAAATGAAATTTTTAGATAAAAAAATGACGTGAATTAGAAACGTATAATTCCCTGTAACTTTACTAGGTTTCCCTAATATCATCTATCCAATTTCCCCTTTACTCGTTAGTACCCAGCAGTATTACTTTTTCTTGTATTTACGAATAGCTTCGCATGTTGAAAGTCACGTTTGCAAGTAATGCCAATGATTATAAATCTTGCTGAAATTCATTTTGAAATAGTATAAACAGGAACGTAGAGATATTATAATTTAATTTTTGCCATCTATGCGCGTGTGGTATCGACCGCCTGATGTCTTACTAAACAAATTAATAGACGGATATTAATTTTCTTGGTGATTTTGTTGTAATGGGTTTTCTCCTATAAAAACATGAACAACAGACGCTTTTACTTAATATTACGTAAATTGATGTCATTAATTTCAGATAATGTGTAACCGTGTCGCTTATATACGTCGACCATTACGCACTCATTCGTTTATTTGTACATACGGTCGCTGGCATGTATCTAACGTTTTCCAGTCTAGACAACTGATAGACTGTAGCTGATGGACTCCAGGCATCTGAGCAACTCATTTGTGGCTTATATCCGTTATAAGGGAGACAAAGGAGCTCTTCTACGACGACTCAGCAGCTACCTCAGGCGGCGTACTCACTGCTGTCGTTGGCGGTTTAAATGAGGGTACAAATTCTGCTGCATTTGGATTCAGTGTACTCTAAAAATGAATGACGTATTGAGATATTTAAGTGCAATGTACGAAAGAGTCCTTGGAGCGATTCTGTTTTCGAATTCTCCAACAGGATTATAAGCCAATGGCGAATGGAAGAGATTGTCCTGAGATTATTACCTGTTTGGCAAGGTCATCATGTACTCGTAGGCCACCCAGTTGCTGGCAGAGATCAACACCATTATTGTCAGGAGTACTGGTAGCAGTGGACCAAGCCGTTGTTGTCTGATTTCTCTGGTGCTGCCTTTCTTCCTCCAACATTGCTTCCAGGCATTCCTCCATCAGCTCCTCCTCCTCGAGCTGTTGGAGTACCTATACACAATATGCATGGCATTGTACAAACGATTGTTTCATTAAAATTGATATCAAATGCTGTTAAAAGGTACCTCTTTGTCAAACTCCTCCTCGTTTTCCATCCACATGTACTCAGAAAAGTCGCCATCTGCTACCTGAGCATCAGCTTCTTCATCGATATTGTCCAGGTATGGAATTATGCCACTCCCGTGACCATAATACCCATTCCCTGAGCCGCTGTTTGGGATCTTCATTTTCATACCAGATTTATATTCAACACTAAAACACATTTTTGATACCCAAGGTGATCTCAGTGAACTTTTGTCAATTTTTCTCCTTTTCACACAGTGTACAAGTCTCACAGAATACAAACTCAGTCACAGATATTTTATTAAATTGTTGGAACAGGGTAGGAGCGTGGAACCAATGTTACCAAGAAAATTTTTCTCTACTCGCGCATACAATGAAAATCAACAATTCGGTTAATATTTTATAAACTGGATTTCCAAATTATATGGAAGCAATAAAATTCTTATTTACAAATAATAAAGTTAGTAATAATGATTCAGATCTATATAATGTAAGTTTAAATAGTATTCAAATTTAATTAATTTAATTTGGAGAAATCCAATGTCCAACAATACCACACTGAGTATTACAGGGCAGGAATGGGAACAAGCTTAAAATCGTTGTGGAAGCGGCCTTGCAGAGTCCGTTTTAGCTACAAAAAAACACTGGTAATCACAGACATTCTGTTGGTATACAGTAAACGTACATCCAGTAATGTCAAGCACTGAAATTCGAAGCTATACAGACAATAAAAGAAATGAAAAGGAAATTCAAGAAACTTAAGAAGTCAAACGAGAATATTTGGATCCGCAAAATCTAAGAAAAGGGAGTCGACTGGAATGAATAGTGAAAACACGTTCTGTACTGTGTGGCAACATTAGAAACTGTCGACAAGAAGAGGGGCGGCCGTCTATTAGTATGCGAGGAACATACAAGACAACCTACAAGATAGAATGGAAACACAGAACTGACGGTCAAGCCCTCGATCAAATCATGAATGTTGAAAGGTTGCCGACGAAATACGACCTTGGGCCTCTCGAATCGCCTTGAAAGAAGCAGCGAAATACGCGAAATGCCGCTGTTCTGAATCTACATATGGAAACCTCGAAGACCAACGTAAAACTCGCAATATGCCATTCGCGGTTGTCTTTTAGTATTTACCTCCAATTTGATGCCAAAACGCGAGGGTTACGAAAAATTTAGAACCGTCAAGTCTAACGATTCATACTAAACGAGAGAAGTACAGATAATCACTTGACAGATCAGGTAGGGAGCAACCATTTTTCACTGTCTCACTCGCAGTAACCGCGGAGCGCAACATTTTTGTTAATCACGTCTCAGCGGTGCATGCTGTACGCTCGACGGTCTCTTACAAACTCGATATCTTTCGTATTTTACAAACAAACTTGTACCTACCTTCCGATAACTACCTCTGAGATGATTTCACGTATAAAATACGATTTACGCAGTTAATAAGCAAAATACGTGTCACAAAACACAAATTAGCGGTTGAAGCGATGCCGCACAGTGCTGCCACCTTGTACACTTACGCATTGGCGTCGATATAGTGGGCGGAAAATATTACCATTCTAGGACACTTGTCTCTGATGTTTAACTCATGGATATGTTTGACGATTGTTTAAAATTACTAATGATATGATAAATAGCAAAAGCATATCTGAATTTTATATAAATTCAAATAGCTAATGGATATCTACGGGTAAGGTATTTATGCGCGTATTTTGTCATAGAATAACGGATATTTAGAGTCAAGCACTCTGGATGCGAATAAAAAAGATAAATATTTTTCAAACTATCAATATTTCTGGTATGTCGTACGTGCCTCTGGTACATTAGCACTCGATAAGGTAATATTAGTTTATTTTTTATTCCTATCGATTATAAATGAAATGACTTTTAAAAATAAAATATCAGTAAGCTTACACAGACAACACATAATGTCCATAAGTCAACTTTAAGACGTTTAATGACACAGAAGCTGTTTTTAAAACATCTTAAAGATTACTTTTGAACATATGTGTTGTCTGGGTTAGTTCACAAGGATGTAGAATATTATTTTTACTTTTCAATGCTATACTTCAGTTACAAACAATTATTAGCTTATATACTATCTATAATAAAATTAAATCGATAAAATTAAACTGTTTATTATTGATTACATTGAACGTGGATATACAAAACACTGAGAGAGTAAGATATTCAAAAACTTGTATTTAGATATATTCTAACATATCCAGGAGTAAACTCTCGTTCAAAAGTATTACATATATGTATCTAATTGGTTGAATGATCCAGATAATATTCATGATCAGCATCCAATTCATCTCGAAATTAAAGCACCTTACGCCTATGCAAAGCCGGCGAACCGATCGACCTGGTGGTAAGCCAATGAACGAACTGAAGTAGAGAGACTCAAGAAAGCTGTTAAACGACATAAAAATGTATCATCATAAATTGAGAGTCTGCTGTAAATTGACTTAGTAACTTTAAAAAATAACTGAAAAAAATTTTGTGCTAATGTTGTGATGTAACAAGATGCATAATGGACTAAATTTCACAATAGTATGGTCTGACTAAAGTAGTACTATTTACATTGGGCCATATGGAGTGTGATTGGCCGAGCGGTCTGACGTGCGTGTGTTGACGTTTCATCAAAACAAAGCACCGTCTCGCGGCTCGCTGGCATTTTATTGCAACAATCCGTAGCAAGTGTGTCGTCTCTTGCTCGATTTAAGAAGTGCGTGACAGTCAATCGGTGATATCCGTATTGGCGAGTCAGTTCGCTTAGTGGAGGAACGCGATGTCGTCTACCGCCAAGTTTACTGCGGATGAGCTGCTGGGTGGTGAGTTTCGAAAGATCTTTTACTCCGAGACTCATAGGCAGCTGTCAGCCTGACACCGCGGCCATTTCGCGTGGCTTCGTTCAACACGTAAACAAACGCAGCCTCCCTACCACTTTTTTGCGTCGCAATTACCGCTGTATGTTAATTGACACCGTTGAACTTGAGCACATCGACATATAATTTGCTACGCATTCACCTAAAAACAAGCTTTTATTCGTGCACCACTAAATATGTACTCAATAGAATTACAATATCGGACGATTCACTGACGTGTCGCGACTTGTTTCAATGACATTTCTTTTAACTGACCGGTGAGCTCCAAAAATAAACGCTTCTACAAATTGAATAGGAATTTTAATTCTCTAATTTTCCAGAAATATTTCGTAAGCTTTTCTTCCCATTCTCGATGCGATTTTTTTTAGTGTAATGGCGTACTTGATACAACATTATCAAGAATATGTCAATGACGCGTGCGTCTGTGTAATTTGGAAAAGTATTGTGATCCGTTAAAGATATTAAAAAGAAGCGTACGAATTTTTCTGTTAATTTATTGTTATCGATGTTTGCTGAAAATTCTGCGTGTAATGTGAATACCACATACGCAATATGTGATAGCAAATGGCGAGGAAAAAACAGGGGAATTTCGAGTGCGCAAACATTATAAATACTATCCTTACTGAAGTTCTACTTCAGGGAATATATAAAATGATACATACAATACAGGAAGATTTCTCATTCATAGGCGTACACGCGAAACTTCTGACGAAATTAGTAGATTAAACTGGTTCGTTAACATTAGTATGTTAAAGAGAAATTGCCTGTATACCAATCATGTAAAAATTGTATGACTAATATGCAGACACCACAGACTACATATATTTTAAAAGAAACTTTCAGGCCAGAATCTTATTTTTTCTTTGCAAGAATCTTTTATTTACGACGCACTTTGACATGAATACATTTTAGCATTACGTATGCGATTCGCAAAAGGTTTTGACAAGATTTCTCTCCTTGTAGACATTGCTATCGCATTTCATGATCCACACGTAGAAGCTGCGATGTTTACGTCGAGAGTGAAAGATTTGCAAAGTTCCAAATCGGTAACTCCTCGTCAAAACAAAGTAATATTATTCTCTCTTTGTCCCACAGAGTTTATATCTGTTTCATATCGCATTATCACACCTATCGTCACAAATAAGATAATTAAATAATGAAAAATTCAAGGTATTGTTTTACGCTCTTTATAAAACGATAACAATAAAAATCAAAATGTCTGACTCAAAACGGTGCCAATGAAATTATTTAAATACACCAAAGACAATAACCGTTTCCTGTTCATAATTATGAAAGAAGTTTCTAAAAGTACCGAACAAAATTTGAATAGTACTTGACAAACTGATTATAATAGCACGCGATAGAAAATAACTTACAATCAGTATCAAAGATTCTCAATCGACAATCCTCAATACGCTCAATTCTGAAATTATTAGAACAAATCCCTTCACTCTTACTATATCGAAGAATTGATACCGTGCAAATCTCCTTCGAAATATATTAGCAACACGAAGTACTTTTTTAGATGAAAATAGACTAACAAATCAGTGTTGCCGATGCGTCACGAGTCACAGCTTTTTATAGCTTAATAGGAATCTAGGCTACGCACTGGTCACGCTAGAAAATGACGAAAAATGACGTAAGGTCGAGTGAATGACAATATTATCGTAGTCTTTCACGTCAGACCAATAAAAGGAAATATAAACTTTTTTCCAAGCTAATCATCGCTATCAGGATCAACATGGAAAACAATGATCATGCTAATGGATCCTACTCCTCCAGAGTTCCATTCTTCTTCGACTACGTATAGACATAGTACATACGCATACACACATATACATATATATCATTGCCGTGACACGTGCGCGTCCTAATGTTTATCGCTCGAAGGTTTTCAATCGATATTTGATCGACGGTCATAGGCGTGAGTTTAACCGCGCAGGTTTACCTATTTAGATAAAAAAAAAGACGGCTTCTTTGAGTGCCTTGTCAATAATATGATCTCTAGCTGTAACGAAAAATTTCAAAACCACTTAACAGCTAGCACCTATGGTGACGAGATGTACATATAAATATTGAGAATGAAAAGTGATACAACTGCGTATATTCGAATATTTAGATCTTAAAGCAAATAACGATAGCAGTGAAAATATTTCTCGTTCACGGTCTTGGAAACGATAATTTCTTCGCAGATTCCCTGTCCTATTTAATGGCAATGACGATTCCACGCGTGTTCAAGGGTCATGTAATGCATACAGCAAAAATGCATATCGACACGCTTTCCATTCTCTGTTACAAGACGCCAGTCATTCTGATAAACTGATTACGCCAGTCTAGTCCGACCTTGAGTCAGTAGCAAAGACCTGCACTGCAAAACGTGCCAAGTGACTCTATTACACATTTGGCTATGCTTCAAATTATTTCGATACATTCTCACATACGGTGATGAGACTGACGGTAAAGAGGTTAAGAATCACTTCTTTCTACTTGAATGCAGGTGTTCCTCTGACGTCGCTGATAAGTTTTATATTTAGGAGTTCAGTTATACCGACTCTTCGTAACGTCCTTGTGCAAAACACGTGATCGGTTACCAAGGACGTTGATCGCTAGGACTGTTGGTTGGTACTAATAGTATAAGTATTAATTTATTCATTAGATATGTGTGAATACTTCAAGCTATATATATAGATATATAATTTCTGAGAGTTATTTAGATATTCCGCGAGGCAAGTCTGAGTCTGATCAATCCGCGTACGCCTAGCTGAAATTACCTTGTAAATGCAAAAGTGTATGTGTAAAAAGTCCCTAGGAAGCTGAAATGAGCCGCGATGTGGGTCATTTCGCTCATTTCTGAAATTTGGCAAAAGCGTTTATTTATTCTTGATGAAACGGCTGGAACTCGCTGCAGGGAATTGTGAGAGGAATGAGCGAGAAAAGGCGGAGGTCATAAATGATCTTAACACGTGAACTCGCCGTTTGTCGACTCGAGTCTCCACGCTTGAACTCTTTAATCCCACTTGGTCTCCATGGTGCTTTGGCTTCTTCGCAAATGTTACCCTGTGTTTCTGTTTTAGCTTAAAAATTCCAGTGACAAACACGTCTTCCGAGCGTTGTGTTTACCTCTGGAAGAGAAAGTCGCAAGCTCGCGGCTACCATATATACATACATAGGTTCTATGCTATATGCTGCTCGAGGGCGACATCTGTCTGTGTCGTCTCTGAAGTACCGACGCCGAGACGAGTGTATAGCAAAGGAGTGTCTGAGAGTCACTGACACAAGAAAAATAACTCGACATCCCTGACTTTCTTAATTGGTCCGCGGGACAGAAACTCTACAATGCGATAAATATCGTAAGCACAGTTTCTACAATCCTTTCAGGAGTATCAATCGCGATTGAGTTACGTCATTGCACCTACGTATCTCATTTATATAACGTAATGTCACTCTTACCAAACATGGAGCAGTTTATACTAAATTTCGAAAATTCAGTCAGACCGATATATATAGAAACATACCACTGTGCTAACTCTGATAAGTATACTCGAGGTCATGTCCTTATCTGCTGTTAATTCTTAATTCGGATTATGATTAAATGCAATATATGTTATACAATCGTCGATGAATTCTCTGTTCGTTTTGTACAGATTCGTTATGTCTCCTCGAGGGGGGTTTCAAAGTATTTCTATATCTTTACCACGAAGCATATCTCAGTGTCATGGCCGTTCGTTGTTCCCAGGACGCTGTGGTTTGGGGTATAGAAGGAGTAGGGATATGTTTTTGGCTAGTTTCTATCTGATTCCATGACGTGACCTTCTCCCCGACCTTATACCTATGACTTTGGTCACGACTCTCGTCAAGTGACTCATATATTATAAAGATCTACGTAGAAATACTTTAAGTCTAATCAAATCCAGTAATCTGCTCATTGTGTTACACTATGCGTAGTTTATTTATTGATTCGAAAATGGTGTGTACGTTTAGCAGTGGATATAGAAATACTTCCGTGGCTCAGAGTCTGGCTAAGAATAAATGGCGTTGATGAAGGGGAGTCGGATGCTATGGTGGCCTGATTGAAATTACAGACTGGGGAAAGGGGGTCATTCATTCTTGACTATTTTTAACCGAAAGGCCCGTCGGGCCTTATTCAATTTGCCGGCTCGTTATGTTTGATTCTGTCATGTGATGCGACCAGGTTATACATTGTGCAGATACTACTCGCACTATAGTATGACCGGCTTGACTCAAGTTTCCATACATGTATACGATATGGCTTTGATTCACGTGGTACCTTGTTGAACACCTAGATGGCACTCGGAGCGAGAGCTTTTTTTGTTTTTCTGGGAAGTTGCACACGCTAACTAGACTACGAAGACGCACGTGTCGAAGTTTTAGATTCCTCGAGATACCAACGAACGTATTAGTACAACAGCCCGTTGCTTGGGGATAGTTTTCAATGACTACTGTGTACCGTATATAGTGTATGATTAATTTTTATATGGTATAACGATTTTAATTGACTGCAGTCTAGTATGCGCAGTGCGACATGTAACACGCGTACTATTCACTATTTAAGTGCTGTAGGGTCAACCGAGGTCAGCGTCTAGAGGTTATGCGGGCAATTCACTAAATTACACCCCACGTATTCGCGGTGCCTACCTTTTTTTTTTAACCGTTATCATTTGGTAATTTCGTCGAATCTATAGTAATAGTCATCGCGTGGAATTCTTTTCGGTAACTATACAGCATAACGTCATAACCAAATACGCTAATAGGAAGAAGCTCTATGGCGAATTTATAACCACTGAACGCATGTGTAATACCGAACGTGACGATTGTATTTTTGTATAACAGTTGAAAAACTTTTATATCAACGCGACTTAACGCTGACTTCCTGCAGATACTGGGAAACGTTGTAGGCGGATATCCTAAAACTATTGGGTGTACAAGTTTAGTTGGCAAGACGTCACAGTATGTCATACCGAGAAGCAACACGTGTAGCCTTGGCATACACGTGCGTTTGTAAAGTGGAAACAGGAGATGACAAGATCCCGGTGGGTAGCATCATGATACCAAGTCGTGGAGATGTGCACACTGTATACATATATAGGAACCTGCCAAGCGGAAACCCGTTCTACTTCGAAGGGAGTCAATCCTGTTTAATTTTTTTTTTCATCTTTCTTTAAGGCTTCGTAGCTCGATTGTGTACAAGTAAAATATTAACGTAGGCCGAGACCGTGCGCAGACGTATATCTTGATAATCCTCTTACCATAGAACGCTTGACCAAATCATGTAAATTACGATACACAACTGTCATAGGATTTTCCATCGTTTTACGAATTCTCAAAATCATTAGATCCTACGGATATCAGATTTTCAAGTACTCACGGCTGACAGCTCACGTGCAGAATGGATGCTTAGAAGCGTGACTGATCAAATGTGAAATTGTTAAAATTACTTGTATCAAGTGACATAAAATATCGTAATATTAACTTATTGATTGAGATCTTATTATTGTATATTAATATAGCATCTTTTGAATCGTTTATTGTCAATTATCCATTGAATATCGTGATTACATGTATGTGGTATATGTTAGCTGTCAGGCGAATATTCATGCCGATGGTTACTTGTATCTAATATATGATACGTTACATGTATGCACGATGATATTTATTCTGTGCATCGAGTGGATTTTATTTTGAAATCTGACTTGACGCGGGGATGGTTTCTCTTAGACTGCGCTTGACCAAGTTTGATCTCTGCCAAATGTCTTACGGCCAGATTCCGTATTTCGCGGATATTAATCCTGACGTAGTCCCGGGAAATGGCGCGATGACAGTTCTCGAGGTTGTTCGGGTTTACCGCAGTGGGGATTATATCGTTGAATTTCATAACGATTAACGAATGCCAAAGAAACCCTAAATTTTCATGCAGAGGAAATCACGATGACGCATGGACACGCGGATAAAGCATGAGCATCGCTATTCTCTACACAAGAACAAATCACAGCGACGTCCGGTTATACCTCCAGCTATGTTCATTCTCTAAGTAATATCGTCCCGAGGCAATAACGAGTACCGATGAAAACGGTATTCCTCTTGTGTCAGATCTTGTGTTATTTTCTTCTCTCATACATAATGCATGTCACACGATGCTTTAGAATTTAAATATCCACGTTATAAAAGAACGTCTCAATTATCATTGAGTACTCTAGTCGTACGTGAGAGATCTAAAGCTTCTATAGAAAACTGTATAGTCTCGACGTAACTTGGTTTCGTATAAAAAATTTCGTTCATTGTTATATCCATTTAGTCGAATTCTATTAAGTCGTTTTAGGAAGATATGATCGGTACGACGCGTACGAAAGCGAGCAGATTATAAACCAGTGAAAGAAGGAGGGAAATAAGTGGAAAGCAAAGTTACGTGCTGCGCGTCACGTAGTCGTACGCTCGCGTTCCATTCAATAACGCAGCAAGGGCTGGGATTGAGTAGTGCGCATGCGCCGAGTAGAAGAAGCCGAATTTCGTCTCTCGATGGATCTCATACGCCTCTCTCACTTCCTCCATTATTCTTTCAGCCTTTCTCACGTAGCCGTAATAACCTATATGGGATATGATTTCTGTCCGCTTAACCCATATAGACACGGTTTTAATCTGTAAAGCAGTTGGTTCGTCCTGGCTACTGTGTGTTCTTATACGTGGACACGCGATAGAATTTTCCACAGTCGTTAAATCTGCGACGCGCATGGCTGTGTCAGCTGATTCATGGAATCGTACTGTTACGCCGCGATGGGCTATCTCGTTTTAGACTCCAGAACGGGACAATCAAGAATATGCTGTTGTGCCTACGCGTACGGATATAATAATTTAATAAACAATCTGGAAGACTCTTTATTTTCTCTCGTACGCTGCTAGACTTATGCTAAGTAGATTTGAATTAGTACTAGAGAGTAAAACTTATTGCTACTATAATATGGGAGCATTTTGAATGGGAGAGACGTACGGTTGTGCTCGGTTGTTTAGGACGGTTGAAATTACCCAAAATTATACTATACCCATAATAGGGAAGTATGGAAAAGTTATATGGTGAGAATGGATAGCAGTAGTAGCGAATCCAAGTATTTACGTTGACGACCAACAATGTGTATACGACGCGGTCATTGACCCATAGAACATTAGACACGTCTTATGCCCTTAGGCAAACTTAACCTTATATTTTACTGATCATTCGTATAGTCATACTGGTGAATAATGACTTATGATTAATTGAATAAATTTACGTTTGTTATCGTACTGCTGATACTGACAGGTAGTTTCATATGGGAATTGCGATTAGCTACTTCAGTAATGTATAGGACTATCGATGCTGTAAATTAATGTTTGTGAAATTTCTGCACGTCGTTCAATGCAATTATTCGTATTACTGTATCGAATCTCACGAATCGATGTTATAGCTGTATTTTTATGAATCGTTACATATCGACGTCACACGCTCGATTAAACGTGTCACGTATCGATCGACGTGTACGAGTTGCATTAGTTACGTCAAAAGACGGACCTTGATCGTGAAATAAATATTAATTACGAACCTAATCAAGTCTATGATAATTCTGACTTATTATTTTGCAGTTTATCAATTTATTATATATATAAAATAGACAGAGTATACACTTTTAAAGCTGACATTAAATTATTTATTATTATTCGAGAAGTTTATCTGTGTATAACTGCAAACTAGACGTTTCATATTTACTAGGAGTTAATAAGACACGTACGATAAACATTGTTACATAAAACGACAATCCGGTTAGGCACAGTCAGTTTTACTTTCAAACATTGGTTAAGCAGGTACGAATAATCAACAATGGTTCACTGTCAAACTTTTCAATTTTAATAAATTGGCACGATGATTTATTAGGACAATCTTGTCTTTCTTTTCGAGGAGCAGAGTCCTGGGTCGAACTCAATCCTGTCCCGGCGGACAGGGTGACACCGTTACCATTCAGCACCGGCGGTGAAGAGTACCTACGGCTTCTTCGAGAAGCCCAAAGGGATTCCACGCAATCCTCAGCGAGACATTCCTTGGCATCCTCTCGTCGAGATACTCCACGAGACAGGTAAGAAAGATGAAATAAATAAATAAACGTTTAATACCCTACAGTGCGTTACGATGTATCCCTATAAAAAATTAACCCTATTTAGAACATCCAAACCCAGCACTGTCGTTCCGATGCCTCGTCGACGTAAAAATAAATCTAGGCTACGTTTTCGTGAGTCACGGGAATCTCAAACAGATGTGCAACGCGTTACCTCTCACCCCAGTTGTGCGTAATATTTCGCCTTAGGGTCCTACGTGACCTTCTTGAAGATGGACTTGAAGAACGATCTAAGGATAAATGCAGAGATTGGATATCGCTCGACTATTTGTGTCGTTCTACGCATTTTTATTTGTCCCGTTTGAGCAAGGTCACGAGTGCAAGGTCACGGGATGCAGATTCTGGCTCTACGGGATTTCGCAAAATACAGCAGACCAAGTTTGCCAGGGAGAAAGAAACAAAACAATTGGCTCGATATTGTATCCTTCTCGGTTCACTTGGCAACGCGTGAGTCATCGCACGTGTATCTGAATGCTCTGGGAAAAGTACTATTTATAAGTACTCAGTTCGTCAAACCAAAAGTGCCATCCGATATACACGATTCAAACATGCGGAAGATCGTGCATGCTTCGTGCTTCGTTATGTATATGCAACATGCACGTGCACATGCACACACATTATTTTTCTATGACAATGCGATCGCGTATGCTGGCTGTTGGTCTTTTTATGACCACGTGAATAATAGGTGGATGTATGATAGTAAAGTATATATATCGTGTTTACGAAACTGCAATAAATATTTATCGAAATGCGAACGATAGAACGCATTACTTTGGTAAGACTATTTTAGCCGTTGTGTTTGTTTGTCCTTTCGAAAGCATTTTCGTGTAGCTGTTAAAGCAGCTCTTGAATTTCACCAGGCATACAAAGACAGAGGTTATTTTTTCCGATCGCCGAGTTCACGGAATTAATTTTTTTTCTTGTCCTATATCTTAATTACGACATTATTAGAAATGATTTTGTGCTTTCTCTCTTGTTACAGCCCAAAAAGCCCACCGAATAGTCCCAATACGGAGTTATCCACCGAGGACGAGCTTAAAGGCGTTTACATTAATTACACATATAACAAGGTTAGTTTGCTTATCAATTATCATACGTGTATCCGTACTGTGTGCAGCTTAATGCGCAACAGTAATAAGCAGTATTATCTGCAAACGCCTTGAATACGTGGACGGTAAGTTGAATCTGCATGATCAAGGAAATGAAATTTCATTTCCTACAATAGATACGTTATTGTCGGTACGGCGACGGCAAAAAATATTGGACAGTCAATATTGTTTTTCTAGACGGATATATCCGTATCAAGGTCTTCTGGAATTTTGGTAAACCGCGAAAATTTAAATACTCTCGCGAAACCTTCGGCACTTTCGCTTTTCAAGAACGCTCGGTGATTGTGTTCGCGGAATAACCGGTTTATGCATTTTTTTTTCCGCTATCGAGAGACGCGTTGAATATTTTTTATTTTTTTTTTCTACCTTATCGATAAGTTTACAAATACTTGTGAGATAGCACATCTTTCGTAGATATAACAAAGTCGTTATGCCTTCTTTATTTCATTGACGACTTCAGTGACGGATATGCAATTCCTTTCGTTGTGCACTTCGAGATCACGTTAACTTTAGTACTGTCAATCGACCACGTGCAACGGGTGCATCCAATGAGGATTGTTTTCCTTAGATTTCTTGGATCGCTGACTCCATTCGTAAGGAGTTCACAGTCGTACTCTAGGGACCGTAATATATCGTATGGTCAGATTGTCACACGGCCATTAAAATCAACCAAGAAGGTAAAATCCATTTTCAAGGCATTCAGATGCGCGCAGCACAGTTCCCTTTACCTGTCATTAGCCGCGTGTTATTCCTCGCTCCCACGCTCTCGTTTTCATATATTTTTTCTCTACTCTCCTGAAAACTCACACCGGTGTGAATTTTCGCACAAGAGCGAGCGTCGCTCTCAGAAAGGCTTCTCCTTACGTTGTATCCCTGAACCAATTGACTCTGAAACTCTAATCCCAATCCATGGACTAATCGATCCTACCTATCACCTTTCATGGTATTTTCTTTCCTATCAACCGTCTTCACTCTGCAGGAACACCAACCGATATGCGCAATTATTTACCCGCACAACATGAAATCGACGCTCCGTGACGGATCTTTGATTTTTTTTTTTCACTCTCAATTCATTGAATTTAAAGCATGAGAAATCGAATATCGAGCGTGACTGCAGACACCGCAAGACCTTGAAATTATCAGATCCTGAACACCATTGTAGACGTAATGCAAATCGATAATACAATAACAAGTCCGTGACTTGTCTATACAGACGTAGTTACAGGTGCATTCAAAATGGAAAGGAAAAATTTCACTAACGAATATTCCATATTTCGTGAATCGTAAGTGAAAAAATTTTCTCTTGAAATAAATGCATAGATTATCTTAACCTACACGTGACGTCATTCACGCATATCGGAGTAGAATGGCGGTGCTGTTTATTTCTCCAATAGCATCGGATATACCTTTTTTTTTATGACGTCTTTATCGGATATGCGGAGACTCTAGTTTTTATTCCTTATAATTATTCGTAATGCGTACGATAATGGTTGACTGACATTTACTGTAAATGCCTAGAGTGTAACAGCTTAAATTATTGGCGAATTTTATGGGAGACAAACGCTTAGCTCTGACCATCCAAGTGTCTCATACGATTCCCGATCCGGTTGATACTTCTTTTTTATACATTGCTCAAGAACCGGTTCCAAGTTATAGTTCATGGATTACCTACTTCGGCGTCCATGCAAGCTACGTACCCAACCTGTGTAATCTGGTGATTCTGCACTGTTCTGCACAAGGGATATAACTAGATGTAACGATCTTGCCTTAGATATATACGTGCAATCCTGTTCTGACTAATAGCCTTATATATCGCTACAATGTATATAATGTATACGTGCAATCTCAGAATTTGCATAACTTGACAGTATTGTATTGAAACTTCACACGTGAGAATATTCCAGTCACATTGTGCATATACTGGGTGGCTAAATGGAAAAAATTCGTGGGATCGACGTGGTGTGGATAATTAAAGAATTTTCGATATTTTCTTTTCTCTCTTTCCCCGGGGATCACATAGATTACATAGATCGATAAGTATCCTCGAAAGAAATATTAGTTTATGGACAAGGAGGACTCACGAGTACCCTAAATAATATCTATTCGTTATACTTCGGAGTCGTTCGGTGTTTATGAAAGTGAAAGAACGAACTTGTCTGGAATTTTCTAACCGCGTGCAACTGACTATTGCTAGAATGTATACAGCGTATTATATCGCGGGTACAGTTTAACGAAGCGTGAAGTTGCGCAGTGCATCTGCGCAGGTAGCACGTAGTCCCTCTGTATTTTAATTATGGAAGTACAAACTACACTTGGAAGAGACTCGCTTTGCAGTTGTATTTTCCACGATTCGCGTGACGGCGAAAAAAAGATGCGTGTTCGGTGACATTAAACAAACTCGTGCTACGGAATCTCATAGTGGGATAATAAATATTTCAGACTCTTGGGTAAGAAATTAAGAATATTTTTTTTCACTTAACGCGGAGACAGTTTTTGCTTTACGATCTATGTGCTACGAGTGATGTCACGAGCTTAGTGACTTTTTTTTTCTTCTTTTTAATAATGAATCCCATAAATACAATCGTGCTTATGACCAGTGACAGGATTGGCATGCGTTCAAGGCGTCGTAGTTTATCAGCTGACCAATGAAAACTCGGTTCGATTCTCACGCCACTCAACGATCATTCACTCTCGATTTAGCTATTGTATTTTGTTCGGCTGAAGAGAAAGAGATAATAATACAAAATCAATCTTCTTATGATTTTGTAAAGAACACGAAATTTCTTTACCGACAATTGTCCCCTGGAATCATGGTTGTCCAACTTTTGATCGTCAAATTTAAACTTGAATTTCGTGCATATTTTGAACTCGCGGTGCACTACACAATTCTGTTCAATGTACGCTTATCGCAGATTGTATTTCTTGCAGCTGCGCTAGAGTTACGACATTGGCGTCGCATGAAAAACTCTATAAAGAAGACGATGACGAAATATAAGATTGTAGAAACTGTTTTGAAAATACGTCAAAACTGTCATGCGTATATATATAAAAGATTTATTTTTGTGTACAGTCCTACGCAAAATGACGACGGATGCGCATACTAATAATTCGTGCCAAAATCTGGCCACACGGTGTTCCCATAATAGTCTTGTTGGACGGGTTAATATTTTTATCGAAATGCGCATCAATTGACTGAGTGCAAGTGAACTTGTGCATTAAGCTATATATACAGACCCTCTATCGTTATCATCTGTTATCTTTGTATTCTACACGTGACGTATCAATTAAACCGACTACGGATTGGCGCGTGTTAAAATAATAAAAATCACCCTAGGGTTTTTCTCATTTTTTAAATGTAAAACTGGCAAATCTCATTCTCCGTATTCGAATCAACGGCCTTGCCAACCGATTGCTGCCTACACGTCGAGTACTCAACGTTATTCCACAATGTAAATTCAACTCATAGCATTTGCAAACAACGCCGTAAACGCTTCGCGAAATTGCATACAGCGTATTAATATTATACATCTCACAACGACCCACGCGTGAATGAGATTGCAACGATGTGGAACGACGTACTCTTTTTCAAGGTTTTATTAGGTTATGTGATAATTGTGTTGCACGGAGAGACTCAATGTTTTCGAAGCATAGTTATAAATAAATCCTGTGCCAACAACCATGAATGTCCGTTGAAAAAAGTTTTAGAAAAATCAACCCGAGACGCACAGTTACGACTTGTATTATATATATAACTATATATACAATAACACAGGATAAACTGTCAGAAGATTTTCAGTCTCGAAAATGTTTTATTTATTAAGCGAATTTCATCTGGATTTTCCAGAAAACGCCTAATGACAACGCCGACGAAACCCTCTAAACTATTCGTCATGGCTGCCAAAAATGCGTGGGCCACGTGTCGAGTTCTATTCATCCAGTTTTACGTAGCGCTACAGTAAGAAAGTGAAAATAGCCAGTAGTAAATTTTCACAGCGCAATAAAGGCCAAAGGCGCCATTGTCATGTATCGACTGGTGTTGTCATCTAATCGATATATGATTAAATTATCAACCTGAATCCATCTTACTCACTAACGATAAGCTTTCCCTTAACGATAAAGGCACGTTCTACGTGAAATCGATAAAAACACGTCATACTCGTCTATGTTGATGGCACGAAATTGCTTCGCAGGCAGAACGCCTACGCATCAATCCCAATTACGCACGATTACGTAATTACACGTCAGACACAACTCAGTCGAAAGCGACAGAAAAAGACAATTATCCGCATGAAAACCTACAAATCGCACCAGAGTTGTCCCATTTTAGGTAACCCCGTGTATCGCGTGTGAGATATTCTTCGTAGTTGTACGGTTTATTATCGCAAAGATTCGTCACTGATAATCAGTATTCTTTGTGTAGAGGCACTTGCGAAATATGTAGATTCGAGCAATTATCGTCTCTAGTGTTTTAGCGTGCTCGGATAAGTATTAGGGTCATTGGTCAAGCGTTCAGTGTAAACTGCGATATTTTATACTCTTTGCGTATTCTAAAAAGTCAACGACGTTCCCGAGTCAATATCGCTGATTTAAAGCTGATTCACACATTTCAGTATCGTATCTTTCAGTATCAGTGCGAAATGCTCACGTATTTCAGTATTTCAGTATCGTCCGTTCGATGAAAATATTGTAGCAGATCACTTTGCGGATACTAATAAAGAGACTGACATACGAACATTTAAATGTAACGCCAGTCCCGTTTGGATCTTTTAAAGAATTTTTGGCGCCCGTGCGCGATACGATTACTACAGCACTGAAACGTGTGAATCGGCCTTTACGATAATCCTCGGCGACCGGAAATGGTCGCAATGCTTCTTGGGATACGCGATACTATAATCGCTGACTGTATATGCCATGCGTTATGCATTTACAAAGGAATTAAGCGTCTATAAAGCTTATTGCTATGCAAGTTCATCCATGCTGATCGTCAACCAGGAAATTCGCCGGTTTTTACTAAGGACACGGCGCGACTCTTTCACGTGCAGCAGCTCGCATACGATTCTTGGCTATGCGTTATGCTACGTCTTCGAGCCACTGTCTAGAGACACTTTCGTTCTGGCTTAGTAGACTCGAGCGTCACAGCGACATCAAATATAAACGCATTGAGATAATTGTACTTGCTAAGCGACTCTATGGCCATTGTATTATTTGTCATACAGTAACTAGTTGAATCGTTGTCTATATGTATTATCCATACAGTCTAAACGCGGCATCTTCATTTACTGCTCCAGCATTATTAAAGACTTGGTACAACTAATGTTTTCGCGGGTCAACACGCTTGTAAACACTTGGAACTTTCTATGTGTATCTTTAATAGTACGACTGAATTCATGATTGGCTGTATCGCGGAAATTGGTGTGACGCTTCAAGCGCGAATAGTATTACAGCTCAATTGTATTTTGATAGGACGTAAAGCGCCGTCGACCCTGAATTCAATGTTATCGACGTAACGCCCCTGTTTACTGTCATTATACTATACTCTGTTTATAATAAACTTGTACCGCACGATAGGATAATCGTATACAATTATCTTGGACAATTGTCAGTCCTTGTTCTTGGATTTCTTTGGATATCAAAACAAATAACCCAGTGATTGTGACGCGGCATGTCTTTTGATTAAGGGAAATGTCATTTTCTCTTATCTATGTCTATCATTGTTATTCATTGTTAACCTTGAAGGAAATTCTCGAGACGCGCTAATGGCGACGCTACACAAAGCACAAGAAACGTCCTTTGTTTCAGTTGACAAAGACTATGTGGGTTGATTGATAAAACTTCATATCATAAATGAGCAGGTACTGCGATGTCCGCCATGTGCATCTCTTGATTTTTTTTTTAATCATCGATTGTAAACCTCCTTTGTTTAGCTAAGTTTGAACGTGGAAAATTTCGTTTGGATAATTTGATTTAAGTAAAAGCCATTGCTACTGATATTTTTTAAGTAATCTTAGTTTACTTACTGTTAGTGATATACGTATATGTACGTTGGAGGATTAACTTTTAAATTATCTCAAAGCATACAAAACATAGTCGAACGTTATCGTAGTTATTTGCTACGTACTATATTGCCAGATTACATAGACTAATATTTAGCTCTGTTCGACATAACTTTGTTCTTCTACGTGCCAACGGCAGGCGGACACGTGGCTGACTGTACAACGCACAACACGTGTAGTACAATATGCTTGCTGGTGTTAAAAAGTTGCTTAGATACGTTAGAAATGCTCGGGACTATCTCGAGGAAAATTATACACGCAGACTAGATCATGTGTTGACTGACAGAACGGAGATATGATTTTTTTCGGTCGTAAATCTTGATCCAATCTGTCGGTCATTTCGTTCGAAAATGTACCTTGAACTTGACTCTAATCTGAAGCGCGTAATGGAAATTTCCTATGGTAAGATCGTAGCTCACGAAAACGATGTCCTCAATGGGTCGTCGCGACGTCGTCACCTCAGAATTGCTTTCCACCTCACAGAACGTCTATCCCTTTTCACGGTTCAGTGATCGAGAAACACGAAATCACCTGCTGAAGTGTCCTTTGTGGATTCGCTCGCGTTTACCTTTTACTAAACTAAATATAACTTACAATGCTTTAATTTGTCCCTTTTTCACTTTGCAGGACGGAGAATTGCTGGAGAAGAATGGAGATTGGATTTACGAATGGAGCTCTCGTCCAGACCAGGCACCACCTAAGTAAGAGTTCAAATAGGATGACTAAGTTAAAAGAGAATATTTATTTTCGTCGATAGACAATTTCTCGAACCCTTGTACTCATCTACGTATATATATCCTCACGGTGTATATTTAGTTACTTTTCTTTTTGTCATTCGAACAGAGGAATCTCATTTGAGGAATTTCGTATTTAGTTTCTTGCTTAAGATATTGCACAGTCTGCATAGACATTCTGATGCATGAATCATTGCACTGTGTCTATTCACTTGTACATCTACCTACCTCTGTATACCTCAAGATGTTTACCTATTGTGCTTTAATCAAGAACAATGAACGATTCAATGAGACGGAATGATCACTGCTTGGTGAATACAAATTTTCCTGTTTAACAAAGTCCTTAGTTTTTTCCTAATAAAGCTTAAGTTTCACAACACTTATGTATACGCCATTTGCTTCTTGGTTATTAACTGGTGATACAGTTGATGAATATTGTGACCTCTTAGAATCACAACTAAAAATTATCACAGTGAGATATGTTATGATATGATTAGTATTGCCAAAGAGAAAGAATAGCATTGGTAACTTTCTAATTTTATGTGACATAATTTCTTTCAATTTACAGAGACTGGAAATTCAAGCATCCACCCGGTGTTACTAAGAGGAAAACGTATAGCATTCGCACTGCGAAGGTTGGCAAGAATGGACTCTTCTCCAAGGAAGTTTTGTACACCCTTTTCCTTACCAACATTCTCTCTCTTCTCATCGGCACGGGCTTTGGGTAAATGAATATGTTTTAATTATTACTTCGAAATGTCGCACTACTGATTATAACGTTAGAGTGAGAAGTTGCGCGTTGCGGACCGATAATTAAAATCTTTATTACAGAGTCTGGCTGACCAGGCGAGGACTCATGATGCCACGTGTTGCCATTGAGTGAAGATGATGACGATCATGTGACACGAACTACGAAAGATTAACGTTATATGTAATGGAGGAGGAGGGAAGATAGCTGGCTAATGGGACGCAAGCAAGACTGATGCTGGAGGGCAACCAAGCCTAAATACACTGCACACACATATATACACGTACACACAACTATTCGCATTATTCAATATAATTACTATTTCTATTTTAATCTTGATCTATAAACCGTACTTCATAAAGGATAACGCGTACGATTTAAGTTATGCGTATACATATGCGTATATGTATATATACATAGGCTGGAAGAGATATATATGTATATATACGGGTATGTCGTACATGTTCATATACATAGATGCTTAGGAAGAAAATTGTGGAAATTACAAAAAAAAGAATAACAAATTGTCTAAGTAGTATAGTTTCAGAGTGAAAAGAAAAAAATAACCTGTCCATTTTATACCGTTTCTAATACGTTTCTATCTGCGATAGTACATAGGCATAGCTTGGATAGTATTTATCGGTAACTGATACTGATTAGGAAGTCGCGATGTGAACCCGGCACTAGTAGAGGACAATTTGTATTGCGAGTACGAATAATGGATACGTTTCTTTACGCGAAGTTGTGTACTGGCTTGTCCAGAAGGTATTTCGAGATGCGTATTTATTTGACCGATGGAAAATGTGCTTAAGAAGAATTGATACGATGCTATTCGCGAATATGATTGGCGAAAAAAACTTCTTTTTCTGGCTAATACGTTGTAACGCAACGTATTCCGATTGTCATTTATTTTTTGAAGGTATCGATTTTTCATTACCTTGGAAGTACATTAGTCACTTTTTATCGTATCACTCTACTCTAAAGGGTGGAGGTGGTACCTATGTGGCTGACAAGGCATTTCGCTGCTGTTACAAATTTAATGCCTCGTGTCGATGCAAACTTTGCTGTCGCTAATTCATTAAATTCTATGCTGTGGCAGTTGCGCGTTAAAGAATAGAAATTCGGTCAGTGTAAACGTAACGTAGTGCCCTAGTAGAAATAGACGTTAAATTAGTTGTTCGTTTCACGTGTAAACTACCACAGGTGCGACCGTGAGATGTCATTGCATTTTTTGTTCGATTATTACTCTTTCTTTATCGTTTGCACTGTATGCTTGTCTAAAGGTATTATTGCGCAAATCAAAAAGGATCCTTGCTTGTTGGACCTGTTTAATTCTTCAGAGTAAAGGAATATTTGTAATTGTATCTCTCATTTTGGGCACCGGTTATTAGTCACGTGTCGCTAATGTGAATCGGAACTTATTATTTGATACTTTGTATTGTAATATTTCTATGCTAAACAATTGCACGTGTTTATTATTATGCTACTTATCGCAATGAGTCTTCACGGTTGCAGCCTATTAATACGCCCGAGCAATCATCAATGAGAGCCTCGCCGTAAATGTCGCGTCTCAGTTGATATATCGTTATTCATAAACGATATCAAGTAGAGAAACTTGATAAGCGCATTGTCTGTGAAATTAATCGGGTGGCAGCCACTGTCTGTTATTGAAATATTAAATCATACGAACTTCCGAGAAAAATTTAACGATTTTTATTTTGAACGTTAAACGTTGTATTTCGTTTCTCTGTTTTGTTTTTTTTCTGTTTTCGTTCTGCGTGGTATTAACGTTTTCTTGCTGAGAAATTGCTTACCGATGGGTACTGTTATCCGTACTTGTGTAACGTTTTACACGTTAAATACCTCTTGACCAATATTGAAGCCGAATAATTCGTGGTTTGCAACTTTATTTTAACAGCAATATCGCGATGTTATATTTTCAATGAAGCGACGCTTTATTGTTCTTCTCTTATCTGAAGATGAATTTGTATATCAAGATTGGCCGTGTTAACGAGTCGGTATATAAAAGATAAATTAATAATTAAAGGCTCTCTTCCATCTTGCAAAATTCGCACTACGATTCCATCAATTATATTCTGCATTATATACGTGAAATCTAATTCTGAAGCTTTTATGGGATAGTGTCGCAAGTGTAAATGATTATTATAATGCAGAGTAATGCAGTAAAAATTTGAAATCTACCAAGGACACATTTCCCATTCATGTCCTATTACGATCATTCTATTTCATTGTAAGCCGACTTTCTCAAATTAGACATCCAAAAACTGGTCTGTGGGCGCGCAAGTATAGTAATACTGTTTCTTCTGTAGCTTCCTGCATCTACCTGTGAAATTCAATAGCCAATCAATTATTACGCAGTTGTCTTATTCGATGCAATTAAACTTTAATTAGAAGACTCCTAGTGTGTCTGTGGTCAATGCCATATGGGCATTGAACTTTTCATCGCTACTCTTAGCAGAAACAATATGTCAATATAATAACTATGGTAATAATCAGCCACGTGAAATGGTTCTACTTAATCAACCTCGAACTCAAATATATTTTATATATCAGAGTTAATTTTGATTTACATTGTTATCAGCGAAGATAAATTTGTCTGTATTGCAGGAAGACTGTATTAGTAACATAATATTATTTTGTTGGATATCAACGTACGTTTCAGTGATATATGAATTGTTTTTGTAATATAATTGAGATACGTCTTTGTACTGAAAGGGAATTGTCAGGAATATTCTTGTTCGACGAGGAGAATTGTATTTTACCGACTTTCTATCATACAAGATGAAATATTTAATTAGTGTTCCCGTTTGTAACGCGAAATATAATTTTGCGAAGTAAGCGCTACACGATAATGGATTTGTAATCGCATTGGTGGGAATAGTCATAGCTTTGATTGCGACCTTTGACATCTTTAATTTTATTGTCTACGTTTGCAAATTGCGGTGTTAATGGTATTACTGTGATGCTATAGTTGCGAGTCGCCTGATGATTATTTTACTTATTCTCCTTAATACGACGAAGTATGTATATGTTTCACGGTTTGTAATTACTAAGAAATAAAGCATTTTGTAAATTTATATTTAGCGTGTTCATTGTTAGACGGGTTTATACTTGTGATACTGAATGGATCTATGATACGTTATCATATGTCAGTTTGGATAATGGTCTTTTTGGTGAATGTTTCTTCAGCTGCAAATCGCTATTCATGTGTGGAGACGTAAATATAAATGGCATGTATGGTAATGGAAATTCACTCTCCTTACGAAGTATATCTTATTTCTGTTTATAATTCGAGAAATGATAGAAACTTTATCTGAAGCTTTGAGATTACCTTATTGAAGATATTATATATTAATTAATGCAATTATTACCTTGCAAGGGCGGAATTGCTGGTGTTGTTTCTCGTTGAATTAAGGTACTCCGAGCACGAAGGTGTGTTTTTTGTGGGTGTCATAAGCGAATTTTCATATTTGTGTATAATTTTCCAATTTTCGATATCTTATGGCTCTGAGATACCAAAAACTACAGAATTAATCTCGAACAAATTTTTTTGAATTTTTTACGAGTAGATGACGATGTGACAGCACGGCTGATGACGTACAGCGTTGCTAGCTATCCCGTCTCGATTATAATATGAGATCGAAATTATTTTTATATATTTTAATATTTTGTATTTGACTCTATTGTATATTGTATATTTCAGATCTCAAGATGATTAATACGAGAAATCTGTAATTGAAACGTGGACGGGAGCTTTTTCCATGTGTCGCTGCACTGGTATTTCATTCTTGTAATGAAAATCGTTAAAAGCTCCGTAACGGAGCCTTAGACTTTTTTGACACAATTCTATGTGATGAAATTGCATTATACTAAAAAATTATTAATTTCTGAAGACTATCCTCTTACGCTCGGAATATCCTTAAGAAAAGAAATAACATGATACAATCATGTACTAGGTACCTATTGTAAATTTTATATTCATATCAAGAGCTTTGGTAGGCTACCAGTGATTTCATCTAATAGTCCAAAAACAAAATGTACCATAAAACAGAAATGAAATTGCCTGAATGATTGTTCTCCTGAAATACCGATGTATCGACATATGTTGACTGCACCGGTATGCTAGAGTACTGTATTTTTATCATTAGTATTGCCAGCTGCCGCCGCTCGTAGCGTATGTGTTCCAATCCTTACGATTAGTGATTGGCGGAAAGAAGAAGAAACAAATCATCTGTATAGAAGAACCTGTCACCTAAAAATTAACCCGAAAACCGATACTCTAGACAGTAGTTGAGATTATCTGATTGAGGTTATATAACAGTATCACCAGTATCAACGGGTAAGAAGTACAGAAGTGTCAAATCAATATATTGTAAAGTATACGGCGAAGATTAAAGTTAAATTAAAACTTTTTAAAAATTTGACAATGGATCAAGTTGAAATTGAAATATTATAAAATTCACATATTGAAATAATGGAATAATTAATTAGTTTAATTAATTTGTATATTAACACTTAATAATCATGTACCACGGCGAGAAAAGTGTAGAAGTGCTGGAAATTGTTCAATCTGTCAGAGCGCAGATTTACAGCGCAGGATCCATGGAGTAGTGAGTGGGGGGTGGAGGGGAGCACTTATGGAGGTGCCCGAGCTCGGAGCACTCATTGTTCCTCGAGCGGTCTTCTATACCGGTCTCTTGGACGCTCCCGTCTTATCCATTTCTATCCTTGTTCTTTTCTATATTTATTTACAATTGACTTCTATACTCCTATTTCCTTATAATCCTACTTTCTTATTTTTTTCATTCTTAATTTTGTTCTTTACCTCCTTTATTTCTATTTATTCTTTAACTTCTTTCGTTCTGCCTTCTGTCGGACTGAGCATATTCCTTCGAGTAGTCATAAGAGGTTAGTTCACCTTGTTAGACTATCTACACGTAGACCGTGGAGACGGGGGTTGCCCTTCCGCCTCATCTGCTGAGCTTGCTCAGTAGGTCGGGCCCAAGTTGTGGCCGCAACATGGTCTCTCCGGACCTCCCGACGGGGGCCTTGAGCACCCTTAGGGTACGCTACGACCATGGTCTTGCGTGAAGTAAATCTAACTAGGGTGTCTATCTTTCGCGCTAATAGTATACTTTGTTCGTTTTCCTCAAAACACTCCAAGACGTTGTTGACCCTTGAGCACTTGTGTGGGTGGAGACGATCCTATGTGTCGGTGGGGAGGTCGTGCGGGGTAGTCCGTTGGCTCTGGGTAAAGTCCTGTCTGTGCTTGTGTTCTTGGGTCAGTTTCCCTTGAAGTAGTATAGGTACTTTCGAGCACCTTTAAGATTAAAATCACCCTCAGTCAGAAATGGGGGATTGAGCTTTCGCGTTTAACTTATCTTTTACGTCTTGTCGCTCGGTCCGGCTTCCTTTCGTTCCTGAGGTTTTTCCCCCCGAGTCCTGAGCACAGTAGTCTCAAGGCTTGGGGGTTTTTTCCTCATTCCCCAAAACACGGTCCTCTATTGGGCCTCGGAGGGGTCGTAGCTCCTTCGTGGAGAGGTAGGACCCCACGGAAATGGGCGGGGAGGGGCCCATTTCACAAGAATTCCTATACTCTTCATTACTTTTTCAACTTTAAAACACCTTTACTCTATCATATTTTCCATTTTTTCCATTCATCTTTCCGCGGTTCATCCAACCAATCATCAATAGTCTAACTTGGAACACTTGTGCTAACTTGTGCTACGACGAACGGCAACTGACACTACTAATCTTCATTTATCTTTACTCGGATGGTAAATGAAAGCTCGACAATTTTTCTCAAGGTATGTATTACTCATTTTTAATTAAACAGTACATAATTGCCGTGTTTCGCATCGTCGAGTTTTTCGTCTCTATAGTTCTAAATAAGTTATTGGTACTATAAATTCCGTTATGTCGCAGCCTAGTAACAGTGCCACTACAATTGTACGGCAAGTTCAAATGCAGAATTAAAATAAGATCACGATTCCCTTATAAATCACATTTCAATGCTTTTACATTCCCAGAGTATCAATGGGTCAATCAGAATATCAATGGCTAAACAAAATTAGATACATCTTACATAACTTGGAGGAAATCTATTAACCGTCACACGTGCATAAAAATATATGGGCCATTTGTTAATTGTTACTTTGACTAACTCTAAGATTTCTAAACAGCCCATATTGGTAATAAATTGAGTTACTTAAAAGGGTCGCGAAGCGAACTATGTTTGCAAACAACGATGACGTTATTCACGCACGTTAAAGTGCTCATTGCAGCTCTGGTGGTTAACGAACCCACCTCATCAGATTCACGCAGTCGAATCTGCCGCGAAAACGATACTGACGACGGTTCAGGACGTCACACACTTTTTGTTAGAGATAAATAGCTTGTACTGTTGGTAGTAGTCAGTAGTCAATAGGCAGTTGTAGTATACCGGCAGATTATCTTGATCCTCAATGGAGGGATAAGATCATTTTGAAAAAAAGGTTACCGGTAAATTGTGCTCCAGTCTCATGCGAGTGTTATTTGTTTAAAGTGATGATCTTGTATTTTATTTAATATTCTTCTATTTGTGTTAATGTTATCAATGGCGTCCACAAATCAAACACCGGAAAATCTTGAGCGTTCTTTACAAATGTTAAATCAACAAAATTCACAGCATAAATCATTATTGAGGTTAAGTTCTACTAGCGCTATACCAAAGAGGATATCACTTCAGCCGACTTATTCAACTGGGAAGGATGTTGATCCTCAGGGGATATCCTCTGGACATTCAGACAATCGTGTCAGCATGCTTACTGATTTTGATTTGTCAATTACCCTTGCTCCGCATGAGCTTAGGGATATCATGGCTTCTACTGAAAAGAATAATATGACACTCCGAGAGATGATGGATGATAGCACTGCTACTGGGATCATATTGAAATCAAATGAGCCATGGCGAGAAGCTAATTCAAAGCTTTATTATGAGTTTCTTGAAAGCATTCAGGCTCATGTATCGGAACCTCAAATTTTCGATACAATTGCAGATTTTATCCAAAACTGCACTGACACTTTGGAGTTAATGAGAGGTATATATTGGTGATATTAAAATTTCTTAGAATGGCTTAAGATTAATGTATTACAGGTATGCAGTCTAAAGTGGAAAATACATATGTGTCTGATGAAGAAATAAGTTTGGAAAATGAGAGAAACGTGTGGCGTCTCGTTTACTGTTTATATCAAAATCGTTTGATGGCCTCTGACTTTCATTCTCAAGATGAGATGGATAATCATACTCATATTTCTGAAAAGGACATTATAGAAAATTTATATAAAAATGATAGTGTAATACGAGAATTTCAGCTGATTGTTGATTGGCTAGAGAAAAATGCCTTAGATACAGCAGAGAAATTACCAGCTATCGAGCACTTTACGGATAAAACAGTAGCATGGGAGAATACACTGCATCAATTGCAGAATCGTCAAAGTGGCATTACCTTTGGGTCATCTAGGGCAATAGTTTCTTCCCTTGATCCAGATGCACCAATAAGAGAGGGTAAGCCTCTACATGATTTGGACAGGGAAGATGATGCCAGGCTTGAAAAAAGAATGTTTATAGAGGTATCATTTTATGTTGCGATTTTATTTCGCACAACGAATATATGTGATTCATAGTACTTAAATAAATAAGCGTTTATTGATGTCAGGTTCGCTGTGGCCAATTGCAAAAAGCTCAGGCACTGGCTTTGCATTGTGGACAACCTTGGCGGGCCGCGTGCTTGTTAGGATGGATGCCACATGACGATCCAAATTATAATAATCCTCGAACAGATACAGAGCTTCCAATCGAGGGTAACCCTAACAGAAGTCTATGGAAATACTGTGCCTGGGAAATATCTCAAGACAAACGCGTAGGTCAGTTAAATATATATTTAATTTTCTAAATGCTACATGCGAATGCTATAACTACACCTTATTACAATATTCTACTATTTTTAAATGTTAAGTAATTATAATCAAATAAGAATAATTAAATAATTTTAAGTAATTGATATTTGGCATACAGGTCCATATTATCGTGCTATATATGCCAGCCTTTGTGGAAATGTGCAGCAGCTTTTACCTATAGCACAGTCCTGGCAAGACGCACTTTGGGCATACATGAAGACACTGTTGGATATCAAAGTGGAATCAGAAGTAAGAGAAACCATGCCAAAAAGTTATGCGCCAATGCCTGACGAATACTGGAAAAATGAAATGACTCTAGAGAATATTTTTAACGAGTTACACGCATCAAAGAATCCGATAATACGTGCTCAGGCCAGTAAACCTGACCACCTAATTCAAAAGTACTTAATATTAGATCAAATACCGCAGCTCATGGATGAAATTGAGACTTTGATAGACATGGGAACGTGTACGTCTCAATTCCTCAGATTTCTCGCCCATTTGGTTCTTTTCTTAAGGCATATCGGTAGAAATCCAAAAGATAGAATTGGAAACAAAGTTCTACAAGCTTACGTACGCGAGCTTATAAAATTGGGTGATGCCAATCTCGTAGCTTATTATACAGCTACGTTGCCTCAGGAAGATCAAGTAAAGAATTATGCTTACTTCCTGGAGAACGTGAAAGATCACCAGCAGCGTAGAAGATGCCTGGAAGTAGCTGAAGAGGCAAACTTAAATGTAGAGGCCATTACAAAATTAGTCGTCGAGAATATACGCCACAAAAATATTGAATTGGCTTCGGTTGACTTGAAAGGTGGAATAACAGCTTCCGATATAGAGAAAATAGATGCTCTAGATTGGGTAATGTTTTATCAAAGTCAGAGGGAAGAAGCCTTGTGGCAGACCAATGCGCTGATAAGATATTTTCTTACCTGTGAAAAACTTGATGCTGCTCGCAGTGCCAT
Organism: Syrista parreyssii; assembly: GCA_030142615.1. Taxonomy (NCBI): domain Eukaryota; kingdom Metazoa; phylum Arthropoda; class Insecta; order Hymenoptera; family Cephidae; genus Syrista; species Syrista parreyssii. Next base: position 727,420 of record JARQTG010000262.1, read on the forward strand.
TAACAAAATTCCCAATGATTCTATCGGTCTTATAACAATGGAGTATCCTTCTATCGAAGGCACTATGGCAAATCTAACGATGACTAGTAATTTGCCAAAAAGAGCTGCTAGCTGCATACGTGAATATCTTTGCTACAGAGCCTATCTCGATGCACAGGAAGGTTTTGCTGAATGGTTTTCAGAATTTCACCGGAAGTCAACTCCACCGGAAGCTCTACCATCTTATGCAACATTTACAGAAAAAGTAGCATACGATCATAAAAAAGCACAGTACAATTCTGATCTTGAACGATGGAAGATGACAATGCAGCATCACACTAAGGTTTGTTACTTAAGGAAATCTAGTACCGTTTTTAAAACTATTCTTATCTTTTAATATGCGTACTTAAAATTCATGAAGTGAACGTTGAGAAATTGTCTGTTTTGAAAATCAGGATGCCAAACAACTTTTGTTCAACGTTTTACTCTTTCCCGATGGAGGTTGGTTGGTTGATTCTACTTATTCTGTTGACGAACTACCTGATCCTGAGGATTCATTGCGAGAGCATCAAATGGAGAAGTTACGTAAACTCTGCATTCCAAAAATCACATTATTACTGCATTCTGTAATGTCACAAATGAATGAACATGCAGAATGTGTACAACTGGCAGACACACTGGCTTCGGAACAATATCAACTGTACAAAGTACATAAATTGATAATACTATACAATTCTTACAGACTACTCCACGAAAACTATTTCTAATATACATATTATAAATATTCCTAGGTATTTCCCAAGGATAAGCTGCGCGAAGTATTCCAAAAATTCGCTGAGTCGTCGCTTGTCCTTATGGATCAGAAGAAGGATCCATGGGGTTATTCAAAATGAAGTACAAGCTATGTCATATAGAATTTTTTGTAACAAAAAAGCTAAAGACTTCCAAAACTGTGATTCAAAAATATCGCCCTATAGTACAGTAATCATGTTCCGTTCCCAAAAACGAGTTAAAAAAAGTTACTCATCCTTACTCATCCATCATCCATTCATACCTCAGATAAACTTACTACATACAATTCGTTTTTTATAAAACCAGTTTATTGTCAACCACAAGAAGTGAATATAAAATTTGATACAATGTTCAATAATCCATAATCATAATGTATCATATACCTTGTAATTATTTAGACGCTTTATGCAATCACTGAATAAGTATAGCACTGACAAAGCCCACTGGCTGAAATTCGCAGCACCAAGCCGAGACGTATTGAATCCGTGAAACGTGAGAGTGTCCAAAGTTCACGATTATTCTTTCAAAAATACCAACAGTCAGAGTTCTCATAGAAAATCTCGAATAGCGTCCAATAATCTTCAAGCTCACGTATTTTGTACACGTCTCAGACTTTGGCTATAGCAGACGTGTATTTTGCTATAATATCGAACATACTTCAAATCAATACCATCTGATGAAAATTGACGATTAAACCAAAATAAATTTAAAGCATTATATATACCAATTTTTGAAACAGTTCACAGTCAATAAAATTCAATTTATCATTAAAAGGGATAGTTAAAACATCAATTGCCACATATTTCTCATAATGTGAAGCATAAGACATGAAAAAAAAAATCATAATTAAAACGTCAACATTCATACAAAATACACGCATGCTACGCGGCGAACTTAACCGTTTTTCCACGTATAGACTATATAAAGAAATTAACATTCAATCAACGTGAATCTAATTAATAAACGGTCCATGGATTTCGACAATGGAGTATTTAAATATGGTTCAACGAACACATTTGATCCGCACACACGTCAATAATCTTGTATCGTTTTCATTCTTTCTCCGTTACAAGCCATCTTGTCAGAGACGATGAACGGGCTTAGCAAGCCTTCAATATGGATCGATAATATATAATTATTCGTAAAGAAAAAGAAAAGAAAGGTTCAATCGTACTGTAATCTGCATGCAGTGTTTTCTAGTAAGAAGCGTTCGTTCAAGAACGACTGATGGAAAGTTTCCGTTTGTTATTCCTATCTAAGATGTATACCGACCTCCTTCACACTTTAATTACGTCATTTCCTTATCTTTAAGTTACTGCAAGATCTTTGACAATTACAGTCATACCGGTGGCTGGTATTCATCTCTTAACAGTTTTACATCAATTCGTTAATCGTGATTAAGATCTTAACGTTTTAGAGTTCCAACACGTTTCTATAGATGGAAGGAGGTACCCACAGACAATTGCCAATCCGATCGATTCTTATTGTATCGATTATACGATTAATACGTTACTTGTTAGTTTGCCTAGCCTAACACATAAACGTTGAAAAAAATGGTTGACAATGTTCGACAACTCTACGTGACAATTTGATAATTCGTCGAAGGATATTTCAATGAGGATTTGCTGTTACGTTATTTTAATGCTCGAAATACAAACGTTTCTCACACGTTTTTCTTCTCTTCTAGTTTTATTGGATTCTACAAGATCGATTGGCTGGGACAAAGGGGTCGTGGCAGCGCAAAAGGGAATGAAATTTCTTGAGAGAAAATATTCACACGACAGTTTCACGCTCCTTTGCACCATAATGAAAATTATCCTATAGCATATGTATAATTTGCTTTCGTCGCACATAGAGGAGAAATTAAAAGGCATCGAAAAAATTTACGTAAAACCGAAAACGTATCCTTCGGAAAAGATATTTTTCAAGCTCACAATTAGGACGAGAATTTTCTCGCAATTTTCATTTACTACACACGTTCAGACATTCATTCCCGTATTGACAATATTCTTGCTTTTTCTCTCGATTAAAACTTAGTGCAAACTATCCTTAATTTTAATCCTTAGCTTATCCAACCTAATTCCACCCTATGATGGAAGGGCGTTGATTATCGTTCACGAGCGTCCCGCTAGGCGTCGCGACGACGATGCGCAATTTTTATTATTGTCTAAAATGAAATTGGATATTTTCAATGTGTCACTTTGCGTATACACGATAATGTTTAAAGTCCGCCAAGACCTATTATAAGACCTAATGGCTGTTATCGTCAAACAATGATAATAGTCATTTTGAGATAAATATCGATGATATTATTCCATTTTGATAAAATTTTTCAAATCAACTAAAAACTCTAATACCAAAATCAGGCGAGATTTGAGTATCGAGTCATTCTGTCAATGACTGTCGCGAATCGTGATACATAGTTCATTTTTGCTTCTACTTATTTCCTCCTTCGCGCTTCCGGCATCTAATCTTCGTTACAAGTTTTATACATTACTTTTATGCGATATTAGCAAAAGAAGTTCACTTAATTACTAAGACTATTTATTTGCTTCTTACGAGCTACAGCAACCCCCGGACATTGGTTAGGCCTGCCGTGTAAAAAAATTAGTGTCTCCATATATATGTATACGTAGAATTTTCGTACCTCGTATCTTACTATTGTATAATTCTTGCGTAATACCGTTAATGTCATCTTATTGAGTTAAATTGGATGTACAAAGTAAAAGGGGATATTCGATATGCTCACAATCATATGTACATAGTTCAAGCAGGATTCAAATCTGCAACTGTACACTCGTGTACTGATGTAAAATTACAAAGAGATGACCTTACATGAGATATATTGATCGAGATCATTTTCAATTAGTTATAATTTTTTAATGATTCGTGCAATGGAGGATTCTCTAATGATACGTGTGATCGCCCGAGGAGGATGCACGTATCCTCGAGTGTCCTTACACGGCAGCCTGTTATAACGTTTGTCCGGCAAGTTGACTTTCAATTATTGTCATGCTCACAGAAGTAGGAGATTTATCCACTTACAATCTAAAATCCGTTAATCCCCGAAAGATTAAACAGCGTCGTAAAGTAATAATGAAAATGTATTAAAAGCAAGAGGTTAGTGTTAACGCGAGGCCAATACGCAACCTCGGCGAAGGAATGATTATATTAATTATTGTCTCGAGCTGACGATCGAATATTGTCCCGTGAGAATTGCGACCTTAAAAAACAGATCTTATTGTCACTTAATTATTTCACGATCACGATATTATTTTACAGCCATTCAAACCAGTTCAACGTAAGACATAAGTACAGTCGAACGATATATTGTTTACGAGAGTAACGTAGCAACTTCACGTCGTCGATCTCAAATATATTCATTTTTAACGCACACACCGCAAAGGCTATTACAGAATTGTCTGAGTAATGAAAAATATTATCGTTTTCTTTACATGCTACTTTACATACTTTCTGGTCACTGTTTCACTTCACATACCTCAGTCCGAACGTGACGCTGTGTCTACGTACGTCCAAGTCAACGTCGAATATTCGTGAAATCAGCTGACGACCGAGTAAACAGACATACCGTTGTCGTATTTCGCAAGATTACGTCTGACGGAAATAAAAGAATTGCAAATCCTTGATCGAAGATCCATACCTGACCGACAAACGGATCCCTAACCTTAAAACCCTAACCCAGTTGCACACAATCGATACGAGTTAATCGATAATTATCCATGCACCGTTACATTCAGAGCAAAGTGTGTTGTGCAAATATGACAATTTTGTGTCTACGCCATTCTTACAAATAATTTAACTCAAATCAAATACGGCTCGTTTCTTATATTAAAGTTATCTCGAATATCTGCAAGGTTTAATCCAAGTTCAGAGATTCAACCTCACAAATGTCCAGTTTGCTTGAAGCAATTATCGACTTCGATTGGCCATAATGTTCGATCGTAAATGTCAGTTCACTATTAATATATAAGTAAACCGTGACGATTAACGGCATCAAAATAAAACAGACCCCTTCAAATCTTTTATCGGAATCAATTTATCTACTTAGATCTTGACGTCTCTTCGGACAAGAGACGCGCATACACTTTCCATTAAAAGCCAGACACTCGAAGAATAACGAGCGGCCATTTTTCATTTGCATACTGGTCTTCGTATGCCGATGACAATAATAATAATAATAATAATAATAACAACAAGCATGTATTAATCGAGAATATCATTTTTGTCAAATAATTTTGAAGACATCACCGTTGTAACCACGGAGCTGGATATACGGTTAAAGAAAAATAGATTATTATAACATTTATATAATACACGCTAGACTCTTCTACACTCTAGGCTGATTATGTATTCTGCTGATTTCTTGGTTGCACTTTTATCAAGAAAGAAACCAAGTAATACCCCTTGTCGATTCTCCCGCGGATAACATAGCGACGATAACGACACGACCGTATCAATAATGGATATGTCTTTCTCAATTCGATGCAAAGTAAAGCGTGTACATATCTAGACGCGAGTTTTGGATTTGTGATTTTGAAAAAAAATATATATTTTATATATAGATATATATATATATATTATAGATAGTTATAGATATTGAATTTTCATTTGATAATTAACCGCGCGTCACCGCCAAGGGGCCCAGCTCCAGGTTAACGGATAGTCACGTGATCCGAATGAAGCCTAATTAGAATAACTTTAAGACATTTAATATCTGCACCCAAGGCACATTTTATACTTTCATTCCGTATTTAGGAAGGTCCATTCTATTATATACATAATGGCGCGTTTGCGTAGATATATAGTATATATATATATATATATATATATATGCCCATCTTCCATACATTTCTTTTCTCCTTTTGTTTTGCTAATCGTTAACTGTTGTTGTTTGTTATATTAAATTTCACAAATAATACTTCCTTGTACGTTCCTTAAACTCTGTTTTTTTTTTTTTTGCGACCGTCTCGTCGCACTACTATAATAGATTATTGTCAAACAGACAGCATTTGTAAATATAGATACCTTAATCACTATATGACTTTAAAGTTACGTAAATTCAATTATAGCCTTTGTGCAAAATTTACATGTGTACCCTCGTTGCATCGCGCATCTTTATCGTGATAACAAATCTCGACGAGTACTGTACTTTCTGATAATTTTCATAAATTTTTATATCCGGAAACCGCATATACCACACCTTCACTTATAACCTTCAGCTAAGCCGGACAAAGAGTGTCGCTTTTATTGTCTGAATCAATCTGAAGTCTCATCGTAATCGATATTATTATTGTCAAAAAGATTTCATTCACTCTTTTTCTCATTATTGTCGCAATCTCGATCGTTCTTATGTCACTGTTATATCGCGAATTTATGTATATTATTATTATAATTATATATATGTATCCTGCATACAGTATAGGGTATGTGCATATGACATACGATATACTGTATATACGCGCGCGTGTATATTATAATATGAAATATTGAATCTGATAGATCTTAAAAATATCTTCCTAATCTTTACGTATAATTATATCTTACGAGCTACATACTTTCTTACAACCTTGTATCATTTTAAACGGTTCAAATGTACAATCGCGTGCGCCATCCAGTTACGTTAGTTACTCTCCGTTGGGATTTATTGTGTATGATGAAAATGGCAATTCGTCGATTCATCTTAGGAGCAACGATGTAACGAGGATGAAGATGAGGATACTTAATGGCGTTACGGTCACGCGTTCACCAAGACCGTTGATGGGTGAGTTTTCCCCAGCATCCACTACGTGAATCTTCCATCCGAGATTACTGTGCGTATAACACTGTGTAAAATGATAATATAAATTGATAACTATCTCTATGGATAACCAGAAAAGGAGAGAAATGAGAAATGAGAATCTTAAGGTATCATAAATACCTGGTAATAAACCAGATCAGGTGTATCCTCCTCAACGGTCCAGACCAACTTGGCAGGTTCACCTTGTTCGCATTCGAGTCTTAGAGTCTCGAAAAAGCTCTCGAACGTCTTGGAATCGGCACTCATGTCGATGGTCTTGTGCGTCCATTCGCAGTAACGTCCTGCAGCTGTAGGATAAGGTTGACCGTCCTTATCAAATCCGACCCCAGCGTATACCTTGTGTGCGGCTCTCTCAGCTTCTGACTTCTGTGCATAGCCACCCTCAGGACTGTCTGTTATATAGAATGGATGGTACCTGTAGTGAAAATGATCTATTACTGGACGTTCTTGCCTAATGTAGATTCTAAGGGACCTGATGATCCTGTACAAGGTTCAAAACTGTTGACTTTTGTTATTACTTTTTTAGGACAATCTGCTTACCTAGCAGGATTGGTTGGACTGTTTCCTCCCTCTACAATGAACGTGTAGGTCTGACCTCTATTCACGGTTAGCTCTGGTATCAGGAGGTCATTGATATACCAGGCAATTCCCCAGGATGGTGAACCTACGATTAAGAATTATTTTATTTTCACTCATCTCCTTCCTTCCTGTTACTCGATACTCTTCTTCCTGTCAGTTTCCTGTTCTCACCTGTAATACGCTCGTACCCTCGTTTACCACCAGTTGGACCAATCCTCGCGCTAAACGTATCGTCATTGATCTTAGCTGGTGGCCAAGCATCGATGTCATAGGTCATAGGTAAATCGTAGAGAGAATTCTTGCACGAGTGATCATTCGTCGAAGTGAAGTCTATACGAATGTCTTCGGTAGTCATGTCCATTTTATTGTGAGCATTGGCTTCACGACGAGAATTTAATGGTCCTATTGCTGCTATGATGCTGGTCTCGGCATCCGGGATGATCTTGTCCTTTTCAAGCTCGTTGGTCCTCATGGGCCGAGTATAGGTCACTACAAAGGAGACATTAATTTTATAGCATAGCAGTGTAACAGAAAAGGATGGTTAATCAATATCATTTTCTAACGTCCAAATTACATCATTCACCTTTTGTTATTCCATTGTTTCTTTCGCCATGAATCAAAGTAGCATCATTCTTTCCGCCAACCCGCTCATCCGGACAGACACCCCTCTCGCCATCGCATTGCGCCAAGTCAGACATGTAATAATCCTCTGCGAAAAAGCTCCTGGAGGCTCTGTCGTAACCCACGACGACTACATCACCGTCCACCATTTCCGCTTTGCCTTCACGACCCGATAATCCAAAGGCTATATATTCGTTTTCCGTGATTCGACCTGATAACGTTATCTCCACGTCATCGCCCATATAAACCCATTGTACTTGTACTCGGCCATCAAGCAGTTCTTTACAGTTGGTTGACTTTGGTTTTACGGGCATCGAGGTGGTAGTCTAAAAAATATATAAACAGTACAATAATTTATAGCAATAACATTATTAATGCTTTTCATTCGTTTCACGCATTAACGACTTACCGTGATTACGAGTCATGCACTTTAGAAAATGACCACTGCGACATGCAATGACTGAGGCGAGTCCGACGTAGGGAAGCAAGGAAAATAAATAATGCCGAAGTGAAGTGAAGTGAAGTGAAGTTAGTAACGTATGAAAAAGAAAGAGATGGCGCGAATGCTTTTTCTTTTATTTGCCTATTGACGATTAAAAGGAAACAATTAGTACACATGCGTTAAATCAATAATTAATAAGCGTGTCGATAATACGAATTATCGACGGAGTAAATCAAGAGTAAACAGAGCGTGCTGCTCTCAGAGATAAATCGATACAGCATTTTTTTTTTTTTTCGTCTTTCTCTAATAGCACCGTGTACGATTGCACTTTAAATTCAGCTCGATGCACCAGAGAGACAGGGAATACCTAATGGTAGCAGTCTTGATATTTCTTTTTTACTCACAGGTTTGTACCACCAGGGCGGCTATTCCGTGATAAATTCAATTACATTTTAGTTACACTATCTAATTGATACTGTCAAATATATATTATACAGAATCATTCAGTATTAACGCAGTATCTGAAAAAATAGATGTATCGTAGGAATCGAATGAATGCGCTAACTTCAGGTGGTGCGTTAGTTCGAATAATTCTATATAAATATGTATATATACAGTAAATATATATCTGGATACTCTAAACTCTAGCTTACATACACCACATATAATAAGATATACTACAGTACGTTATTCAGACACATATAAAGTCCTTTAGAATCTAAACTCTCTGAGAAATTCCTCGTAACTCTTGGACGTGATGAAAGCGTTAAACGGATTCCTTCGTTTTTTAGAAGTTTTACTCCGTACGTTAGTAGCGACCTTATCAAGTCCTTTATCGAGATTCCTGGTTGTTCGGTCTTTAATTAACTCATTTCTGTTTACCGTTATCTTGGTCTGTCCCAGTGCCGGCGGTACGTCCAGGTCCTTGGGGATGAGAACGTGTCCGAAATTGTGCCTGTACTGGACGCACCAGACTGCCAACCACTGTATATCGTATACAGTGAGATTGTCTGGCAAGACAATTTCAATATCCTCACCTTGGTAGCCTCGTAATGGATCCAGACTGCAAATTCATAGAGATTACGTACAGCGGAGGGTCAGAGTTCCTTCGGAGGTTAAAGTTCATTGGATGTTCATTACCTTCCCATTTCGTTGGGTACCTTAGTACCTAATGAAGTAGGCTCCGGACCATTTCCAACCCAAAAATAAGCGTCGGGACCGGCGCCGTCGTAGTGCAAGTTTGGAATGTAGAATGTTTTACTGTCCAGTATGGTGATATTTTCACTACGTAATCCATGTGCGAGTCTTGAGAATTCCGGCAAGGTTTTTGCCCTGGGTACTTCCAGATCGGAAGGGATGTAGATGTCTCCGAAATTCACCTTATGGAGAAACAAACAGAAGAAACGATCATAAGGTTGCCAGGGTAGAAAGGTATCCGTTGCATATGATGAATTATGGGTATGAAAAAAAAAAAATAAATTCGCTACTCGAAATTCACAAGTGTAACTTATATATGTATAACGTTATGTTTATGTTCCCGGGTCGATTCATCATTTCCTTTTAAGGATAAAGAGGTGAAGGGAGCGTGTTGACTGACGTCCTTCCGAATAAGGGAGTCGTTTCAGGGGAAGTCGTTTATTTTAAAGTCTGTCAAACGTCGAGGAAGAAGGATCTCGCGCCGTGGGATCCTGTATAATTCGTGAAAACGGAAGCCAGCCTCCCCTTACGATCCCAGAGTCGACGTCTCGGGACTCTTTATGGCCGAAATTTCAACACCCACGACAATTTCTCAGTCCATTCCAAAAACTCTGGGACAAATCTATTAGGTCTAGACTTGGGCATTTTTTCTCCACCCAATCAACCCAATCCTCGACAGACCCTCATGCCGAAGTGAAGCTCAGAATATTTGAAAACTTCAACCTAAAAATTCCCGGGCTCACTTCACTCTTGCGAATTGGATATGACGTATGAAAAATGTACGAATTTTTGACTCTTTATAATGAAAAACATTTTGTTTTTTTTTTAACATTGACAAAGATAATCGTCAAGACGTCTTGTACGTTGTAAATTTTCCTCGTTGACTGTACGCTTTAACTTTACGGTACAATATTTCCAGCTAGCTTAAACCTTGAGTCTAAGTACTTCAGCTATCGGTTGAGCAGACACGATGGTCGGGAATGATCGATAAGCTCCCGTGATTTCGTAGGCCTCGCGACACGTACTCTTCGAAACCCTTCTAGTATGTAACAAACCTCTATTCAGCGTCTATAATGTAGTCGTACCAAAGTAACTTGTATATAGGTTTATATGCATATAACTAATATACCAAGCAATAATTAACATCCACAGACCAGAGACGGTACTTTGACATTTGCATAGATGATGTTAATACCATTATGTTTAAGGGCTCGTCAATCATACAACCCTCGGATGACGGGAGTGACTGAAAAATAAGGGTTGGACGAGTATCCCAGATCCGTAACTCGACATTCTCATGAAGCGAGACAGGCTCAGACCGATGAAGGGAGAGAGAACGCTAGAAGAATATTCAAAATTAGCTTCTCTTTGATACCCACGCATTTCGCTCAACCCCCGAAGGGACGTTTTGCCCGTAAAAATTACAGCACCGTAAAGTCAAATTTAATACGAGCGTAGATGTAACAGAGATATAAGAAAAAAAATATATATATTCAGTTAAAAGTAATCACAGTAGAAAATACGTACACAATTTTTTTAGCTGATCATATTTAACGACAAAGTCTTACGTAATGACATTTGCACAAGTATTTTACTGAGATTGAAATTACAAAAATTGTGAAAGCCTAACGTGCGCGAGGAAGAGTGAATTAAGAGATTATTTAGAAAAACCATGTACAGTGTTATTCGGGTTAAGCGAACCACCTGAAGTTAGTCGATCCATTTGATTTCGAAGGTAGAGCCAACTTCAGGCGATGCACGTGTACCGTACACAAGAAGCAAAGGGAGCAACTAAAAGTGGCCGCGAATAAAGAAGAGTCAGTAGGAGAGACAAGGAGGCAAAAGGATAAACAAGAATAAATGGTCGTCTCGATGACGCGAAATGAATTCGAGCGTAATAACGAGCGAGTTACCCCGATATAAAAATCTGATGGAAGGCGGATTGGTTTTCCAATCTTCTTCGAGATGTCTGAACGAAAACGGCTCTCGCAGTTATTGCATCGTTTTACAAGATCGTTCGGCATCGAGCCGAGAGCGCTTTTTATAATCCGGGGTGCGGTAACGTCGAAGGGTTTCTCGTCAATTCGATACCTTTGATCTGGTCGTTATGGCCGGTCGAAGTCTCTACCAGAGGGGTCGAAGGAGGAGGAGGGGGACGGGGGGGGGGGTATAGCATAGCACCCCTAATAGACTGTTTATCTCGTAAGCTCGGATTTAGATTCAGATCTGAGGCTATTATGCGCCGTCCCGTGTACTACCTTAATGCTGGAGACTCCGTGACGTAGCTCGACAAAATAATATCGCCGGTCTATGACCAGCAGGCCTGTGCGGGGAGAGATAAACTGCTTAGACGTAGAATAGATCGTTCGTTTCGTCCACATCTAATTTTAAATACCAAACGACGTACAGTACAGTGCAAAGATAAATCGTTGACAAAAAGAAAACCGTAGACGCTTATACGTAGTGCGGCATAAGCTCGTACCAATGTGTAACCAATGTTTATGTATCCGACTGTACGTACTAGGTACAGTCGTACCTATAGCCAATACATGAATCGCATGTAAGATTCAGGGGACTCTTTTGCGTTGGATGTCATTGCGAATGTGGCCCCTCTAAAGTACATTTTATTCGTAAACAAGCTGCATCGGTACTGTGGCTGTTTCAATTGACGATCGAAAGCGACGGATATACGACGGCAATGAAATGCCCAGTTCTGCCACTTGGAGAATGTTCAACGTCGTTAAATACGTGCAAGTGGCAGCACTGTCTATTAGCGTGCAGTACCGCGCTTCATAATGATATTGTGGGTACACAGATTTCAGGAAATATATTTACTATGGATTTGGCATATATATATATATATATATATATATATATATATATATACATCATAGTGTAAACTAGTACAGCCCCGTAGGAGGGTACCAGTATGAACAGTCTAGAAAGAGGGCTGAAAGCAGTCAATATTCAATCAAATAAATCCCCTAACAAACTGGAGAGGCATAGATACCATCGAGAAACAATCAACGATGCAGAGAGCGAGCGTAGGGACAGCAAGCCACCCTGCTGCCGTTGCCCATAATATATCGGAGAGAATCCGAGTAGCCGAGACTGTATATTATTTTAGCGCGTTATCAGGACCGTATCACCCCTCCTGATGCGTATATGCATTCTCTCCAAACCCCTGCTGGGAGACGCGCGTCGTTTCGGAAATTGAGACATCAAGCCTTGTTACACCCGATAGCGATCCCCTCTCTGCCCTCGTGTATCCGAACACCCCGTGCTGTACTTATTACAGGGAATCCCTGCTCTCTTTGACACCCTCTTAAGAATATCGTAACTATGGTTTTAGAGTATTTTTTAATAGTTCACTAGCAAGTAGCCCCTTCGCTGCTCGATCACGATTTCTTATAATTGATCCGCAACCCCCATTTTCTGTTACCGACGTATACCAAGGGCATTGGTTAACATTGAGACAGGGTACTGTGAGTAAATGTTGTTGCAGGGGTGGATACTGATAATTATAGGTGTATGGGGGGGTGACTATTGCATTACGTTCGGTGTGTCGTTATCACGTAATCTTGAATACATTCGAGTGACTTGGATTTTACGAACCCCAATAAAATCCGATCCAGTCTCACTATGTACCGTGATGTACAGTGGCGACAATTGGTAGTAATACTTGAAACGCGAGCTAAAAACGATCCTCGATCCTGGTCGTCTGTCCGTTGGAGTTTAAGTAGGTGATAAATTAAACGACCCTCTTCCTCTTCCACCGACCACCTACATTTTCGTTCTATTCCCTGCGTGCCAGATTTAATGGAACTTTTTTGCCAAAACTTTTTTACCCCTGGCTAAGCTCCCGTTAAATACGTCCGGACCGTCTAATTATCCGGGCTTCGCACAGCATTTAAGATCTTCACCGTGACGCCATTTCGTTACGACGAAAAAACTCGTTTAACGACGTAAAAGCGACGGGCGATCCTTCCACGTCGAATTGTCTCGATTACGTGGCGCGCTTTGAAAAATTTCTCGTATCGCGTCCGATTTCGAGATTCACCTTTGCACGTTGACGAACGACATTCGCCGTTGAGAGATCGCGAGACATCGGTGTTACTAATGGAGACCGTAAGATCCTGTACTTAAAGGAGGGTTTAAACATATCGAAACATACTGGCAGCTGCACAGGTACGAATTGGAGGGAGAAAAATATTCAATCGCGAATCTCACATAGCTCGACTAGCTCAAACGGCATAGAATAATAATGCGAAGTGAAATTTTCATGAAAATTACAAGCATCGTTAATCGAGGACGTTAATGTACGTGATATTTGAAGATTTTTAAGTTTCTAATAAATCTCGTACAGCTGCACTCGTTATCATAGACCAAACGGGGTCAAGCGTCGGATATCAAAGATATTACAAGATCAGAAGCAAATTTCCAAAGCAAGTCGGACGTTTCGTGACAAAACTTTCACCGCGTGCTTTCATCCGAGGACCGAGGTGGGCGGTCCTTCGAGGTACCTGGAACTTTCGCGAGCTTCCGTCCAATCGGCGCGCCAGAAAGACTCGGGAGCTTTCTCGCTGGGCTATGAAAAATTATAACTTCTCTTGAAATACGTATCCCGTGCCCTGGCCCTGGTCGTGCGTCGTGCCAACTTTGCTCTACTTTTCATACGCCTCGTAGCTTACCTACACCTACGCCATTACGTGCACGCGCCATTCCGTCATTTTACATTTGCGCGTATATCTATATCTACCTGTCATACATACTTTTACGTGTAATTATACCAGCGTTCGATCACTTAGCGCTTTTACCAACACCAACCACCACGATCGACCGACCTCTATTTCCGGGGAAACTAAAATTAACGACTACACCTGTATACGTCGTGGAAATATCGTTCGTCGAAAGCGAAGCAAGCTTGACTACAGCCACCATTGGTCCAGAAAGTTCTAATCGTTACGGTACTCGACGCTACTTGTTTCTTGTACGAAAATTAATAATGACGATTCCATTGACCACCCGGACAACGCGTAGCGTTCAAAAGTCGTCCCCATGACGTGTAACTGGACTGAAATGATATTGTTGACAAGTCGAGAATAACATCTCTACGTATCTGTTGTCTGGGTACTGAAGCTCGATTATTTTAATCTGTACTAGCTTAAGAAAATAATTCATGAAGTTTGCCCAGCTTTTATTAGCTTATTGAATGTAAAATGAGATTCTGTAAAAACACGTTGACTGAACGTTATACAGCCTTTTGTTTCGTCTTTGCAGAAACTTTTCTTTGTCACCATTACGTTTTCAATGATGATAAAGATTATATATATATATATATAATTTTGCGTATATTCACGTAGACGGTATTCGAAGTTGAAAAATATGTATCTAGAGTTATAGATGGGAGCCGCTCTTTGTGCGTGTCTAGTGTCTATAGAACCGTATTATCTATAGCAAGAGAACCAGGGCGTAACAATTTCAAAATGGCGTCAACTACAATATTCGAAGCCGTATCGCGAATATGGCTGAATTACAGGGAAGCGTTCTCCAACGCGACGTTAAAATCTGATACCTCTCTTTCAGCAACGGTCTTTCGACCCTTCGATTCCGGCAAATTGAGCAAATTGAACGGATCCATTTAAACGAATCATCCTGAACGGTGTCAACGCCACCATCCCCGTCGACTTGGATACCCGTTACCCAATGCCAGTCATTCCGCCAGTCAGAGGAACAATTGACTTTCAGGATTTTATGTGAAATCGATCGAACCGCCACCTGGCGCTATTCTACGCTTAAGAGTTATCCCAAGAAGCGATCAACAGACCTAACCTAAAGTGCTAGTGACAGTTAAGTATCGCAAAGCGCGGCGGTTTCAAAATGGCGTCGCTTTAAAGTCGCGGAATTAAGACAGCTGCATTCTTGGGCGCGCTAGCCCGGCCAGCATCGACCGGCGTTGCGCGCAACGCATGCGCCACTGCTATACCCCAGAATATCAACTGTGCTTCAATACCTGATCGGCCACCCTCGTACACACCCCAGCCTATACTACCTTCCACCCCAGTATGGCCACCCCGACCGCCCCATGATCCGACAATATTCGCCGATTGTAGCGAAATCACCGAGAAAAGTGAGCCGCCCTGACTTTTCTCTCTCTCTCTCTCTCCCTCTCGTTTGCCGGATACCCATTCACTGCCTTCGTGGATGGGTTTACGTCCTGGAGTCGTTACGTCGCTTTAAAAAAAAGATCTCAACATTTTTTAGCCCTAGGGCATTTGCCTATGTCGCCTGGCTTGGCTTAAAATTCTAACCTAAAAACTCCTAATGGCCGTTCTAAATGTTCGCAGAGGGATTTCAGGTGTTCGGTTTACGTTAGCCTGGTGAGACCTGTTAAATATGATACTCGAAATCCCTCAGTCTGGTATCGAGTGTATCCCAACGCTTGGAAGGATTAGAAACGTGCTTTGGATTTAACACAGCCACGTCTCGTCTGAGCACTCTGCGGCTGGGGTTGCCTTCGTGTTTAGAATCCAAGTCGGGACTAAAGGGTTATTAATTGACGCTCTCGGGGTTGGGTGGTCCACTTGGTGCCAGGAACAGAGTCGTGCCTTGTCATTCCCTCCACGAAAACTATGAGGAGTTTAATTAACTCTAGTGTTTCGTAACGGATAGTCGGGGGATTCAGATGCAAATGCGCGCGCGTTGCCGACACGGCAATCATCCCTTTTTCGTGCGGGTGCTAGATCCACCCTGTGGCTTTTTCCCCTAAGAGTGTAAATTTTGGTATCCCGAAAAGAGACGAAAGACGAAAATCTCCTACCTTATAAAGAACGTCTATCGAAACCTCTCCGATATTGCCAATCACTTTCATCCGGCAAAGAAAGCTCAGGACCTGGAACTGCCGAGGATGCTGGGTAATATTTGTGAGAAGCTTCAGAGACGGCCAATCGGAATCGAATGATACGTGGATGTGTATAGCCCGAAACTTCTGTGGTAACCTTAGAAAGTTTTAACCTTTTATAACCATGCCAGACCAATAAACAGACTTTGACGGCTTATCCTATAGTGTATTTTTATAACTCCGTGACTGCATCGCTGTACACACGAAGAAGATCGTTACATTGAAATACTGACGTAATATTTATAATTGCGCGTCTGCATAACTTTTACATTTCGTGCAGCCTGTGATAACGGATTATCTGTGTACACGACAGTTAACGAGGTACGGTCACGCGTTTAACGTTACTAGCGCCACAACGTATGAGGAACCGAAGCTGACCTTGTCTCAGGAGCCTGATGAATATTGAGAAAAGAGCGGAAATTCGGTTACAAAGTAAACTGACACCGACAATGGGACCGCGGGGTATACGTTGAAATAGATAAGGGTGATAATACCGAATAATCATTGAAAATGTAACGACAAGAATGTACCGCGATTGATAACGTGGAAAGGAGTGAAGTTGGCTACTTTAATCAAGATTGTCCTTTCGAGAGATCAGATAAGAACAGCCTCCATAGTTGCAGCGAATTCTCCTCGGCGATTGTCCAGAGTATGAGATAGGTGGTGGAACGGTGGTCGGTGAAGGAAAAAAAAAATGGCTAAATCCTATCAGAATCGGTGGTCCATTGAGTGGCGGTAGTTTGATATCGAGGAAGGATCTCTTTTGAAAGGACCCCGCTGGATTTGAGGAAACCGGGAAACGACGCCGTGGGGAGGATGTGGAGGAGTCCTGAAGAAGAAGAAGAAGGGGGGTGGCTTATCCTGACAATACATCCTCCAAGCCAACGCAAGGGAGTCACGGCTGACAGACAGCTCCTGTCTACTCAATACCCAAGCAAAACCAACCCCTGTGCATCTATCCACTGACAACGACCCTATATCGGTATATAATATATCGCTCCGTCAAATCTCCAGGACGGATTAGCGTATCAAACGGTGCATCAAACTTTTATGCCTCTGCGTGACACGGGAAGCGTGGACATTTCCGGTGCGAGCGAGCCCAAGAAAATACGACGATTATATGCAGAGAGAAATTGAACGAGTGTCTCCAAGTATTTGGAGTCTCGTATAGATACGATCGTATCGATGTGTGATAAAAAGAAAATGGGCCATTGTTAAAAAATCTTTGAGTCAAAATCACAAGCTTTTGTATCCTCGCGTGACGTGAGAATCGCGGGCATTTCCGGTGCGAGCGACCCAAGAAAATATCACTGGAAAAATCGTACACAGAGTCCGAGCAGAGAAACGTCATGAATTATTTGAGATTCCGTACAGGTATGACTCATAACGCGAAAAATCGTCATTAAGAAGTCTCGGTAAAAATCACGAGAGGCGCGTCATACATTTATATCCTCGCGCGACACAAAGGTCTATCGGAAGTAAAAATAATTCGTTGAATTTCTCTAGAATACCGCAAAGGCGAAAAGCTAATAGAAAAATTTCACCGCAATATTTTAGGACTCTACGCTTCTACGTACGTAGCACGAATACGCGCGATCGCGTGAAAAGACTTACTTTGTCATTCCGAGATTTCACAGTGTTAATAGCAAGAAACAAGTAATTGGACTTGAAAATTCTTTCAGAAGATATCGCACTGAGAAATAAGATTTCTCGTAGAAGGAAACATCCGCGAGATGGTGGGTCGATCGGTTTTAGGATCGCGGGCACAAATGTAGAGATTAGGTTAAAGGAAATCGAAAGTAATGCTGATAAGTCAAAAGGAGGGGATGACAGGAAATAGTAACTTCCCTTAGAGAGTAAATGACACCCGGGGTAAGGCGTGCGAAGGTTAGTGTCCGTATTGTACGTCATCGTTAACTAACGATTATTGTAGGACACCCTGTAGACGGGGCAGGCGACGGACAACGCGTTTTGCGGTGACAGAGCGTGTCTGATGGAGGGTTGTCACGGTACGGGAGCACCCCTCAGACTTCGATATTAAAGCGCTCCTAAATATAAGAGCACAAGCTCTGCCCCCTCGATGTCCCCCTGACTGCGCGTGCCCCGTTCCAAAGTAATATGTACGCGTGTATGTATGTGTATATATATATATATATATATATCTGCCACCCCTGTCTTAGCTTGCGTATCCATCTCACACGCGCCATTGACCACGAATGTACGACCGATAGTGGCGTCGCTCCCCTTTCGGCCACCTTCTCAAAAATCAAGTTATCTTGATTCTCCCCCAACCCCTACGTCCCGTGCGCGACCCTCAACCTTAAAATAAAGTATATATCATCTTGACCGCTTCGTTCTTTGTCACGGTCATAGGTACTCTGACTAAAAAAGAAAAAAAAAAAAATGAAAAAGCTTTTGCACCCTTTTTACTTTTTCTTCGGTAAAAGCTCCCTTATTTATCGGTCTCTTAGACAAGAATTTTTTTTTTAACCGAGCGACACAGGACATTCTCTGTGTCTTCCTTTTTTCTCGGAATGTACTTAAAAAAAAAACTCACCGTAAATCTGCGACACCAGATGGACAGCCACTTGATGTCTCGTATCCGTTTTCCCAGCGGTAGTCTCAGAAGGATGTCCTTGTGATCGTAATCGCGAAGGACGGCCGGTTCTCTGAAGTAATTCCCAATGGAAAATTCATATTTCGCAATCACGCATTTTCACCGTTATCATGCGTATAATGGCTTATCAGATTGCACAGGTAAACAGTGAAGATAATACAGTCGGTATAAGCAAATAGGACGACGATTGATGACGATAACAATTAGTAATGAATATTAGTGAACGAGACCGGCAGCCCGTAACCAAGGTATGAAACAGAGCTCAGAGGGCTGATCGTGTGGTAGCATGGACCAGTGATGATTATAGGGGATTTAAGCTATGCCCTTATACAAAATAAGGGGATCCCCGTTCGCTGAAGGAGCCAAACCTGCTTAAAATTTGGTATGACAGAGGATGCGTTTAATAAAATAAAAATCATCGAGCTAAGAACTCATGATTGATTATGCGAATTTTACGTGACACCTTTGTCATGGCCCTGAGGCTCACGTGCATAGGGATCAATTATGCCATACTAAGTCGACAACTGTACTCACTGACTGGTGTCGTTGTCTGGATAAGGTACGATGAATCCATCAGGACTTGGTTGCGCAGTGCTTCCGACCCAGAAGTAAGCATCCGGTCCGGTACCGTCGTAGCAGAAGCCCTTTATAAATATCGTACTCTCGTCGACGGCGTATACGGTGCCCTTGATGCCATGAGCATACACCCGTAAATTACCAATAAGTTTTCCATAGTAGTCCGGCTTGTTTCTAGGATGTCCTGCGAACAAAAAAAAAAAATAAATAAATATCATTCTCTCCGCAGAGAAAAAAGATTCTCTTATAGAGTCGCTAAATCCGAGACAGATGATCTCTAGGGGGTTGATAATCGTACAATTTTTTTGGGCTGAATTGGCACCCCCGTAAGTATTTTTCAATGGGGGATGGAATGGACTATGAAGTCTCGCTCGATGCCCATGGACTTTATTTGACTGGATGGCGGGTGGACCGAGTGTATATTTCACCCTCGTGATATCCACTATATATATATATATATATATACACGTAGGTTCAAACACATCGCCGCCCCGATACAAAAGCGTCGCGATGCCTGAGCGAGAACTGTGGGGACGCCATAGCGTACCTACGCTGATTTGCATGAATTTCATTTCATTTGCTCGACAGAGCCGTAAAACTCGCGCGGATTGAGAGAAGACGCGGAAAGATTACGGAAGCGTGTTACTACGCAATGCACCCCCGGTACACGTGGACGCGCTGTTACATGTCCATAGATATATTATCAAGGCATTGTGCTATCGCGTCCTCTCGCCAGGAATTGCATGTAAAATACCAGATACTCTCGGTTAAACATTTCGCTAACAAAGTTTACGCGCGAATAACCGTCTAGCAGTAATAAACTGCAGCAGCGAAAATAGTACAGCATCCATGGCAATGATGGTAAACGATATAAAGGAAGATTAAATAGAAACGCTTAAGCCAGGTTCATATGCATAAACAACGTGACGCATAAATACATACATTGCGACGAAAGTATCGGTAATAGTAGTTACTGCAGTGTTTAACATTATATTAAGTGCCTGACCGTTTAATCGACCTGTGCTATACTTTGGCAGGCATAGACTGCCAGTACGTAGTATAGTACAAGTATTTGGGGCCTTTAACCGTTTCGCAGAGGGTTGTTCCACGTCGAGCAGGCCCGTACCTACTCGAGGGTAATCGCGCCAAACCCTAGCTCCACCCCCCGGCGGAATATTATAGTGACGTGACAATGAATGCAATGATCACTATCTGGCGAGGGAGAGCATCTCACCCTAGCACTGGACCAGTGCGCTAAACTACCTCCGACTGGTTCCCAAACCATCTCCCCTTTTATTATGGGCCAGGACGTTTATTGGATTGTACCGTGCTATTTGTTGGCTGCCACGCTAATGGATCCATAATCACCACGACCAATTAACACTCAACGCCACATCGCGTTGAAGCAGTCTGAAAAAATTGACGAATATCATCCGCGCGAGTCTTTGTCGAGCTTTGGAGCGACTTTGTCTCTCGGTTATGAAACGTGTTCTTGGTACAAGGTTATAAGCAAGTTATGTGTACACGAGCCTCGATCCAGAGGGTCTTCCTTGCAGGAGTTCATAGGAGGAAACGAAGCACCCGGATCTTCACGTAGATCCTAGATATTCGGCTGAAAGCAGGATGTGGTCCTGGAGTGGTGCAGGGAGTTTGGTCAACATTTGAGCACAGCAAACAACTCTCTGGCCTTCGGTATAGGTCCTATGGGACCGTCGCCCGACACATCAGATCTTAGGGTATCTTACTAAGGCCCCATTCACATTGCTCTTGGCACAAAGCATATTGTGTGTCTGCCGGGTGTAGGTATGCTTGAGGTAGTTGCTACCGAGAGGGCGCCAGATCCGGGTGACTCTGAAAACTGGACTTTTAAGCAAAGAGACTCCTGACAAAATTGACTTTCTGGAGTAATTGCGATGCTGGAGAAGGTCGCGCGAGCATCCGACATTGTTTTTCGTTGAGGAGGTTGGGACGTTTGATGCTGCCAGTACCCCGTGCCTCATCTGCTCTTCTTATTCTATCTTTCTCTGTACTTTTCGCTCCTGTCCTTCCTCTCGACCCACCTATACCGTCAGACGCGAAACAGCTTCTACGAAAGTTCGTCTCCATTGTCTTTTAGGCATAGGGTAGACACACCAAGGACCGTGGATGAGTTCGGGGACAGCTTAGACGTTAACGAGACTAACCGGATTCATTGGGAGGATGAGAGAAGGAGTAGGGGTTGGGTGTGAAGGGAGGGATCTGTAGGTAGTAAGGGTGGATGAAAGCTGGAAAACTAGGAAGGGTGAAGAAACCCAATGGGATGCTAGAGAGGCGAATGATGGGAGGGAAAGACAGCAAAAGCGAGGGATAGAGAGGGAACGAGTACCAGGAGAAGGCACTGATTTTAATCAAGATATGGGCTGGCAGCAGCCAACAGCAGATCAAGTGAGCCCGAGCTATCGATTTTCTAAGTGCTCAGGAGACTGAGCGCTCTTAGCTAAGCGAATTCAAAAGCGGCCAACGACTTTTTCTCCTGACTTTCTCGCAGGTGCATCTATCAGGGCTACGCGAACCAAGTAGCCCGCGGTGCTCTCATACGTCCAAGACGATGGGTTCTATGGGAACCCGTCATTACTGTCGGATCGCTGAATCGAAAGAGACGGCAGAACCGATATCGAGGTAGGTAGCTACCTATTTGTTTTCAAGAGGAATAAAAAAAAAAAAAATAAGAAGCTCCTCAGGTACCCACGTAGAGGCTCCTTCAGGAAAAGTATCCTCTCTATAGATACGACACTTGGATTGGCAGCGGCATTGAGAGAAGATTGCTACTAGAGTCTACTACTTATATATTTTCTTGACAAGAATTGTACCTAGCTGTCATGGTAAAAGGATACTAATGTACAGCTAGGTGTCGTTTACAAGTGCAGAGGAGAGACGGTGACACGATGCTTGACTTTTCCTTATGCTTCTCAATACATTCAACGTCCAATTTAATAGAGGGCTGCTTTGCACGCGCGTAAAGACATCTATCGGTTGATCCGAATAATTGACGAAGACAAGGCAATCTCTTAATTGAAGCCGCCAGGCAACCAGCCAGCAAGCCCAGCCTCTGTCCAAGTCCCAAGAAGAATATGAATGATATTTTTTGTCGTTTGCCCGTTAAGAGATTAAAGCTGAGGGGGCGCTTCGTTTTAGAGCCATTATAGTCTCGAGAGAGGAGTCAGGGAAAGGGAGGTGAGGTCCAAGAGAGAGAGAGAGAGAGAGTAATAAAGTAGCAGAGTAGAAAAGTGAGAAAGCCAAGAATATATATATATATACATAGTATAGTATAGTATATAGAAGGGATACTCGAAAGACAGAACAGAAGAGAATGCTGAGCTAGCGGAAAGGGTGCCTGGTGATGCGTACCATAGCTACCTCGCCAAATGCATTAAGACCGCCCACCACCCCCTTTCGCAATATCGAACTGCCTGTGCACCCTGTGCACATACAAAGCTTAGGTACAATATATTTGCCAGTACGCACTTACATCGGTATATGGTTGTACCCACGCTTACGCACTTTCCGAACGACTCGAGCGAGTTCAGAGACCACTTTTCAAGAGAGTTCAAAACAGTCAGAGCTGATGGAATTCAGTCCGTGACTGTAGGTAGTTACCCGCGAACACGAACGCTCGACTCGTTTCAACCCCCTCGTAGAAGGGACTCCGAAGGAAAGGGGGAAACAAAATAAAGAATCGCATCACCAGCTGAAAGTAGGATCCACCATTTTTAATTTTTTTCTTTCGTCAAGTCAATATTTTCACTAAAATCGTATGCACCGGCGTCTCGACTAGATACTGACGATACGCGGTATATTGCCTCTCGATAGTGTCTTACTGAGAGATTAACGAAAATAAAACACCAATACGATAACCAAACGATATTTGCTCGAACCCCCTCAGGGCTACGA
The DNA here is from genome assembly GCA_030142615.1 of Syrista parreyssii. NCBI lineage: Eukaryota > Metazoa > Arthropoda > Insecta > Hymenoptera > Cephidae > Syrista > Syrista parreyssii. The sequence continues at coordinate 750,872 of JARQTG010000262.1, forward strand.
AGATAGAAGCAGAGGACGTAGTACCCGTGCAGATATTGCCCTGTTATTCAGTCTGTTTGAGTTCCACTGCGATATGAATGTCTCCCCATGGGAGTGTCGTCACATATTGATTGGAATGGGTACAGAAAACCCCGTAGACACCGCACGTTTCACCTAACACGAATTTCATGGGAACGGTATGATAGGGGGCCCGGATAGTATAGCCCCACTTCCCACCCCCCCCCCCCCTCCACCAGCCCCCCTTACAAGACATAGAGCATACAGCGTAACGATAATGATATCACATTCGGACATTTGTCATGTACCCACCTAATATATCAGAACAGCCGTACAAATGATCTCCTGTTATAGGTACAGTTCTACGTCAGCATCCTTAAAACTCAGGGATTGTGATTGTTACCTAATCAGAACAATCAGCCGCGTGTAAAGGTAAAGTCTATGCAAAAGTCGTTCTTTATTTTAACATGCTAACCTATTCTCTAATCCCTGTGCCGATGAAAAAAAAAATTCTATTTTTTCTGCATATCGATTGACGTAGCTTCGTGCAGTTAGGGAAACGCCAATAGAAATTGAAAATTAAACGAGTGCGAGAAGCGCACTGTGAACGTCTGGATAACAGCGCACAAAGGAATCCCTTTCTATAGTCCTACTCAATCTACAGGCGATACCCTTCCATTAGTTAAATTGTTTTCCTGATACAATTCCTTTTTCTTTGACCCATCTCCAACTCCGATTCCTTCCAACAGTGCTGCCACCCCGTGGCCTCACGTCGCTTCTTTTCTCTTTAAAAGCAGATAGACGCATCCGATTGTGTCATCGGACTCCATCCTACAGATACTGAGATTCCTTGGATTTATCCTAGGATTAAATTAAGCAGAATATTTATTAGACATTATTCAACGAGCGTAGACGTTAAACAGTATTATTTAGTTTAAAGCTATACTTTTCGTGTAACTGCGCAACTTAGGTTAGGTTTGGATTACATACGTTACCGGAGACTCCCGAAGGACCCGCTCTGGGAATATACCTTGGGGTAAATCGGTACTCGTCGTTAATGTTACGGCTTGGTTAAGGGCGGCTCCATGGGGGTCTGGTACGATTATCGGTTCGCCACAAATTTCACATCTCTTTCTCCGTCGTCTGGCTAGGTTAGTTCATTCGTGAGACTCCGTGGGGAACTGCACATCTGGCGTCCAAGCAACAAGTATACGCATTAAACGTACATCCGTTACTTGCTTCAATTAACCAAAGTACCCTGCTTGTACGTATAGAAGCCATGAAACATTTCATAGTGTTATATATATATATATCATGCGCGACCACTGGTTATGTTAATATTTGTCTTTCTACCTGTTGGATTCTCTGACGCAGGTGAACACCGACCAAAAAGAACAACTGCTGCGTATGAATTAAATCGAAACAATTTATACGGACAGTCACGGCCAATATCGCGTATACTTTCAATTACAGTCGAACGAACATAACAATTTTACACGTAATCGACTCTATTGAGCTAGAGACAATAAGAAAGGTCTCTCAAATTGAAACCGACTGTATTGCGTAATCATATACGAAATTAGTACGCAGCAGAAACTTTGTATCATCATTTAAATATATTCATCAATTGTTAACTTGTTAACCCTGACATTCAATTCGTGCAGAAACGCATACGGAAAAGTACATTCTCAGACAGATAGGTTGTACGGATTATTTGTCTGATATTTAGATCGCAAATGCAAGGAAGCTCAGTACACCCGATGTCCCATTGATTGCCATGTGATTTCGAGTAACGGTACACGTGCTGCTACGTTTATAAATGTCACGTTGAGATCAAAATGTATCTTCGATATGTTATATTATGAGCCTCCAAGTTTCCTTTACGTGTTGCTATAAATAATCTAGAAACTTTTCCTTTTCGATGATTCACGGCTGCCTTATCTGAGCTGCGGCACGGACGTGAAGTTCCGGTAAAAAATTAAAGTCGTAACGGTTTAACAGTCACTGCCGAAAGTAAATGCAAGGCCATAACCTACAAATGGATTTCACTCCTAAAACTCTTTCGCGCGCGATGATCAGCATACGTGACGTGTATACATGTAATCATAATAAGAGCGCGGACGATTACCTTGCCTGCGAGGCTAGTTCGGTCGCTGTGCACGAATACACGAGTATCTCTACAGGGAACTCTGTAATCTGACGCAAAGCTCGGGGATTGAAAGCAACCGAGCTGAATCCGACAAACCGGAAATAATCTCGGGGAGAGAGTGGAGGGGGCGAAGAAGGAGATACAAAATGTTCGAGCTACTCTTGTACTGGACGCGGATATTCACGAGCACGCGTTCTGCCGTTATACGACGAAAGTATTAGTGCCCGTATACTCGAGATCTGTAGGTTCTTTCAGATGGACGATCCGAAAGGTTTCAACTCTGGCATTCGAGTGCGGATTGAAGTCCTCTGCGAGGCTTTATTGGACTCGGACGGAATGTGTATATAGGTATACACGTAGAAAATAAGTAAACACGACGTTAGGAGCAGCGCCGAGAAATCATTAAAACTACACGAATTTCTTAACGAGTATTTTCGCGTGCAATTGTTTCGGTCTTTCTTGTATCGGTGTTTCGGCGCACTTCAAAGACGATACCTTCAAGGAGAAAGATAAAGGAGAATGAAAATGACGTCTGAGGATTTAAGATATGGATTCAACCTGAGAAGGTACTGTTGGGTAGTTCCTTTGAGAGTATAAATTGACTGTAATAAAAACGGTCGCTACTACTTCGTGCAATTTCTACCTTTTCATTTGGCCGACGCTAACGGGCTTCTTATCGTCCTTACGGATGTCGCAGTCGCAGGGTATTAAGTTCATTTGAAGTTTAATACTACGTATTACGTTGCGTTTAAGAACAATGAACTTTTATAAGACCGTTTCGTGCTTTTATTATTCTTTTCAAAGGAAATCATTCTCGACTGAAGAATCGTTATCCTCGAAACTCGTGCCTTTCGAATCTCTCGTAAACGAGGTTAATACGTGGAAATTCGTCCCACGCAAGTACACCGAAATCAGTATGATCGGTGGTGGTCGTTAAAATTTTTTTTTAACATCAACTTTCTACCACCAACGAATATACAAAACTTGAACAGGACGTACATGAGACTCTTGTGAAGAATCCCCAATGTTTTTGCGCAGGAGATCTCTTGCTTTCACCCTACCTCGTAGCACGGGGGAAGCAGTAATCCAGATAAGCCGCTAAACGTTAGCAATTTGAGCGCCGGGATCTCCAGAAACAATATTCCGTACTCGAAGCCGACTAATGCCGAGTTTAGCTGGGTCCCGTATACATATAACGGGTGTCCTCGTGAAAAGTATCTAGCGATTTCTTCTTCTACCGGTCCACGTGGCAGTAATGCATCGTCACGTAGGTCAAACTTTTTTCCCCACCCTGATAACGTCTTTCAGTACGATTGACCGTAATCGATTTCAAATATTGCCACATAATATTATCATCCGCAAATATTTTTCGCGTCACTATAATAATGTAGCTTTCGAATCTCATGAAGAAATAATATTTATTTACCATCCCGTCGTTGCCATCACATCCATGCTCCGATAATTCATGACTATAGTCTTTCCCTTCAATACTACACTAGTATATACCAATTAGTAAAGTTTCTCTTGCGTGAAAACAAACAAGTACCCGTATACAAAACTGTTGAAGACCTTAGACTTTCTGGCGCCTATACAAGAAGCATAGAGAATTCGAGAAGCTTCGCTATAGGTATACAATCTCGTATGAAATAAGTATTAACGAATCTGTCGCGTTAAAACTTTATCGACGCGTAGCTTCCTCCATAGTTGACGAGTCGACGTGAACGTTTTTCCTCTGAACGCGTCTTTTCGTTTGTTTCCTCGTTTACCGAGGCGCAGCAAAAAGAGAATCTAAAGACCTACAAAGTGCCGAGAAACGTTCGCCACGGTTTTCGCGGAGAGGAAAAGAAAAGGAATAAATAAAAAAATCTGACAAGACCGGACCAAGCGATCAAGCGTGTATTCGATAAGAGAGCGTATCAATGTTCTCAACCAATAGAAAGGGAGCATTCGTACGAGTGTCCAAGGTGATAAAACTTGTGAATCTACTTTGAGGAGCACTGAGTGAAAGTCCCCTAGAAAAACCAGGCCACGGTTTCGTATCTCCGTGCGAGCACCAACCATTATGCAATTACCGTGGCGCATATACTCGCGTTTACTACACGTTAATGTATTATAACGTGCAGTAGTCGAGAATACGCGCTGCCTTATACATTTGATGTCATTTATATTCTAATTGTCGAAAGTTTTCAAATTAAACGGGTCGTCGTGGACCTCAAGATGGCATTCTGGGAAAGCACTGCGCCACTACTGTGCCAAGAGAAAATGGTCAGGTCGCGATAAGAACGTTTTCGGTCAATCATGTCTGCATCTATATGGTGAAAGTTTCAAGATTTCAACGACTTGGATAGTCATTCGATATAAATATATACGGTCCATATAAGAGCACGCTTCCCGTGGCAAATGGAAATAAGATTGCAGTATGCTGCAACGCGATAAGATGTCGAGTAGTACAGAAATTTTATGTGCGGATTACAAGAATTTTGTTGGTTAGAGATATTTTTGAAAAATATTTTACGTGGATTTTTAATTTCAATTGACAAATTTCATATAAGTGATAAGAAGGGTAACGATAATTGGGAGGAAATAATTTTTTTTAATATAAAAATAATCGTTTCAGTCGTTATTGGAAAAATCTTACCGAATGTCACGCAGCGAGATAAAGCTTATTTAGTATGACTTTGAGTTTAATATGATTTCGAAAAATTTACTGGCAGTTTTCAATATAAAAGTGAACAGCGCGGCACTGGAATGCACTGTCGATTAAAAATTGATATTTTGACAATCAGAGTGTCTCGCGTATGATTCAGGTAGAAAGGATTTGTAAAAACTCACCAAAATGCGGCACGACCAAGGTGCATAGAATCAAGGAAGAAACGACGCGTAAATTCGTCCCCTTCATTTTCTGTTCTCCAAATTTCTTCGACACTGACGAAAGGTGTGATTCCTCGGCTACTGCTGGTGGCACGCACACACGATTTCACACGCGCACTTACATTTGATCTGCAATCCAAGAAAATCACTGGTGCTACTCCCGTTCCCTTCGTGAACAGTTTCTCCAGGATAGTTTATAACGCGCGACAGATATAAAGCGATTAGTGAAAAGAATTATAAAAAAATAACCAAAAATGTGTATACGCGTCTGTATAAGAATGACAAAATATATGTTTGCTCCTTCAATTGAAAATATGGATAAATGTAGTGAAAAAAGAGAAAAAATATATATATATAATCCTACGCACGTTTCAATTTGGCGGGTTGAAAATTACGAAAAAAATTGAAAAACTGACAAGTCACTTGAATACCGATCGATTTTCAAAACACAACACACTTCGTCGCTGATCCTTCCCGTGCGAAGGTCCGTACTACAGTAACCGATCTCTCAATGTTATTCGCGATCGCCCAGAGAAAGACGATCGCACGGCAATGGCCTTTCGCGTATCCCTATAGTCATACACACGGTCATCGATCGTCGCGTGTGGATTCACATTAAAGTGGGTCGATGGCGATAGGCAACTCCTGCAGCTATAGATCGTCGTCACGAGCAACGATCACGAGTCAGTAACAGATAAGGATGAAAAGAATGAAGAAAGAGAAAAGAAATAAACAAAAATATCAATGAATAAAAATCAGCCCAAGTATTCGATCGAATACATTTTTCGGATTTGAGGTAAAAAGAAAAGAAATAAAAAACCATAAATTAACACAGTCTCTACCTAGATGTCGGAGCAGCACCGTGCGTCGCGCGCGTTTCGGACGTGAAAGGACTGAGGTTACCAAGACCGGATATGTATTGGCGAACGTGAAAGCTCCTCCCATTCAGCTAGAGTGGGAGGGTTCGTAGGGTGTCAGAGCTTGCGCAATAACGACGAACCAAACAGCAAGCACAACCCCTTCCTTGGCTTTTTCCCAAGTTTGGAGCTTGCAGCCCCTGCTCCTATACGCCATCAGGTGACCCGGCATAGCGTAAGCCGGTAGACGCGGCTACCCACGGACGAAATTTGGAGCTTACAACTTGCAGGGATGAAGAACAGCAGAAAGGCATAGTCAGACAGCCAACAGCAAGGGTTAAACAGTAAGCACATTGGTGACAGAGTTCTGTGTCTTCTTGTTCATGCACAAGTACAATATGTATATTTTGGACTATATGATAATTATTATGCTCTTCTAAGTATATCTATATATATATATACACACAGTATATGTGGCGCTCTAAATCAAATGCAAGTATAACGTTAATCTTTATAACCTATAACATTAGTACTTCATTCCAGGAAGCTGTATGCTTACTGTACTGTCTAACTATTAGCTTCGCCAGACCATGAGTTCTGCAAGCTCTTTGAACGTCCCCTAGTGGCCATGGTTACCCACTATGTGTCTATGTCGCACTCGGATACTCATCAGGAAAGTTTCTAGGTTCTGGACTCGGTGCAATGCAGGATTCTATTAGGGTACGAAAGCTGGTCTATTTGAAACTCGAAAGCTCTAACTTGCTCTTACCGAGGATTTATCAAAGAGCGCTTTTTATTCGTTAGGAATATTAATATTGGCGTTATGTACAGGTGATTGCGAAAGCTCGAGGATATATGAAAATTGGTATAGGAGGTATTCGCAATTCTAAATATCATTGATATTCAGTGTCAGTTGTCACGTGATATATTTTAGACTGCTGGAACGTATATTCACACTTCCGCATGGTAATGTACCTACACGGAGGTTTACGCATAGAGAAAGAAAGCGGGAAAGAGGGAGAGAGAGTCCGGTAACATTCATCTTGAAGAATTCGCAAACTCGGGTGTAAATCGCATGATCGTCGGTGCGAACATAACGAATATCGTATTTCCTGCGCACCACGGGGTAGGAATGACGCTGAGGGTACAAAGCTAGAATGAAAAACTCCGTCCGCTTTCTGTCGGCATTACGAAAAAGCTCATTCGTGCGGTTCCAAAGAAAGCGACCAACCTGAATTTCAAATTAGTCATTCAACCCTTACTAGAATTTCAGTACCCGGGTATTGGCCTTTTCCTTCACTTTCTTTCTCGATTCTTTCGTCGCGGAACTTCTCTCGTCAAAGACTCGAGTAGCTCACTGATCACGAATATTCATCAGATCAACGCTAATGGCGGAGCGTAAGGAACTGGGTCGGATTTGGCGGGAAATTTGAATTTCTTCAGCTGGCAAGACACTCGTACCTGGTCTGGGTCTGATATAAAATAAGGGATGCAACTTCAAGAGGGTCGGTGGTGACTCGGCTCGATCTGACGGGAGAGGGAGAGGGGTGGCACGCAGGGGTGTCGTGCAATTAAAAAGGCTCGAGCAAGCTCAGCCATCCTTTTGTTTAACGGTGAACGTTTTGAATTTTGTCGTCAACGATATCCCTATGCTTCGGCACGACGATGGGCCGTTCTCTGGGCTTTCCTTTAATTTTTATTCTCTACCTTTATTTTATTTTCATCTAGCTCTCGCGCTCTTTTTTTGAAAATAGTTCCAGCCATGGTTCGCTTGGAAATCACGGGATTTTTCATATCCACGGGGGAATTTATTCCCGTGTGTGCTTTTAGCTTCGCGCATGAAAATTATCACAACGATTAATGGAATAATGTGCGTCCTGTTTATTTAATGGTGTCGCGATACACTGAAGATATGCGCTTTTATGCGTTTCGCTTACTATTTTTATGCTTTTCGTATCGGCAGATTTGCATCCGGTATACTGTATCGCGTAACGCGTTCGTTAAAGGACGTGTGAATGGAGCATGATAAATACGTAACACAAGTGAAGAGTCACAAGTCACAGATTATTTAATGGTACAAAATAAATTTTGAAAAAGGTAAAAAAAATAGACGATAAAGCAACGCAGTGATAATATTTCGAAACTGGGTCGGCTGTGTCGATTGGTTTGATGCAAACCGATAATGCATTGATGTATATGCGGATTGGTTAAATTAAAGATAAATATGTTTAAAGCAAAAGCAGCAATCGTTAGCGAACACGTAATGGGAATACGATTTGATGTTCTGTTTCAAGTGGATTTTTATTTGGGCAACCGCCATTCCGCTTCGGGGCTTCAAACGGAAAATCGATAGGACCTGACGTCATTGATAATTACGGGACGTCAAATTTCGTCAGACTTAGCCCAGAGGCAATCCCTATTCTCTTGTCAATCTTAAGAGATATTTATGACAGAGCAAATACCAAGGTAACGAGAGAAAAAGCTTGTCACACGATAACCTAACCTGTCGAAACTTTATACATCCACTTTTCAACCTCTACGTATTATAAAGTAATAAAAGACTAGTAAAAAAGTTTCTCCACATATTTAAGTTGGATCACTTTGATTTTGTACTGTAACATTGTGTGTACATCAACGCTTTATCGTACTACGCAATAAAGACTTTAGCAGTCTGAACCTAACCTGCAAATTAGAGGTTAATGCATATCGATCCTGACATTTCTTTTAAAAGGACGAGAAATACTTATTATAGTATATCGACTGAACTGTCGATAGTAAAAGGAGCAACCCTATATTTCCATCCATATAAGTTTATTGTATTATCACAAAATGATCAAATGAATATTACGTACATCCCCATTACTCCTAAACACCAATAAACGATTAAGGGACACCTAATATTCATGAACTATAACACAGTCAATATACAATTAACACAATTGCATTACCCAGGGTGCAATTAGACTTGATTCTATTGAGTGAAACCGATATAACAATTATGAACTGTACGTATGGATGCAACTACATTTAACGATACACCCAGTAAATAGGGAGAAAATTCCCAGAAGGATGGTCAATGTTGATGTCGTACTTTTCACCCCTTTTTACAAGTTTCTCTCCATTACTGGGGACAGGAATGGCCGTGCATTGTGTTAGAACTTTAATATCCTTTGACAGGGGAGCTTCGGCTAACTCCACGTCGACACGTGACCACTGTATTTATATAATAGACTAGCCGGCATCCTGCATAATACATATATACTTGATGGATCTTTATATATATAATATAGATGGGGATGTACATAATGTACCAAGAGGGTTGAAAGAAAGGGATGGAAATACGGAGGGTAAGCTAGCAGGAATAATGCGCTGCTCACAGCGGCAATTTACTACGTGTATATATAAAAAAAAATGTGACAGCCGTGGTATTAATAAATAAATAAATATATACGTACACACCTGTATATCCATTTACCTAGCGCATACGTACATTGCCGTATGATAAAAATAATTAAGAGAAACGGGACAATAGGCGTTCCAATCAAAATTCAGAGCAGACAGCATTGTGTCTCCTCTCAGGCGTCTCCTTCCTCTTCCTAACTCTCCACAACGAAGCCACTGACTTTTTTCATCATTAAGACAATTGGTATGTCTTATAGGGAAGTATGATTTTCAGCGATATATTCTGATTGTATTAAATCCATGATAATTCTGCTACCACTCGTTCTCATTTTACTTAAGGTCAGAGTAAGTTTGAATTTCCCGCTCTAAAATGTGCATAAAAACAATTAGCTAACACAACACAGAATGATTATTAAACACAAATAAAATCCTGAGAAATTTCAAGTATAAAGTCATTATAATATACTGATCTTTCGTTTAATACGAACGTTACCGAAATCTAACCTTGCAATAATTAATTCATTACAGTACCTTGAGCCAAGCATACCACAGCGTTCACCTAGTTACATAAGTAGGTGCAGGGCAGAAGGCTGAGAGATCGTAGGTTTATTGATTTGGTTTTCTCTCGCAGTAAGTTTTTTTTTCCATTCTTATCCGACTCTCACCAGAGAATTCTTTAGTAGGTACTCACAGCACTAGCGGGTTACCGCAGGAACTGGAACATAACCTCTACTCTCACTGAATGCAGGACGGGACATCGACACGTCGACCTGTCGATAGATCGAATTGGCATTCGAGAGACCCTACGTACTTTCAAGCGTTCGAAATGGACTGGAATGACTGATGATATTTCTAAAATAGAGAGAGAAAAGCACAGTCAACGCGCGACGCCTAAAGTCCAATACCCAGCGTTGCACTCGATCCTGATTGAAGGATTACGCTTGGGACATCACAAGGCGGGATTTTTAATTTTCCACGGAAGCTTTAGAAACAAGATAAAGGGAAAGCTCAGAAATGCAATTAATCCATGACTCTCTGGTGACGTCTCTTTCCAGGATAGCAAAAGGAAATAATGTGTAGCCGATAATACTGTTTACCTATCATCCACCTTTCTTCCATTCCACACTAGACTCTCGTTGCTCCTGAATCTCTACTCTACTACGTCTCACGTGCAATAGCCGGCGGCTACTTTTTATTATCCATGCAATATACTCTATGCACGATAACTCTTATTTTATTTGAGGGTGGCTCCCCTTTCGGCAAACAGTTTAGGATTATTGAAGTCCGCTCAGCGTACTACGGAAGCACGGACTCACCCTATATCTACGTACGTATCGTTGTATATCAACTGTCAGATATATCTGTTTAAATAAATCGTAGCTTAGGCCAGCCTTTATTCTTAAACCTTGAGAAAAGGCCTCGTCGAAAGGAGATCCTAAGACCGTCCCTTTATGCTCCTCAAATGATCTCACCCTACGTAACATAACCTATACGAAATTATCGAGTATTCGAGTAAGCAAGCTGAAGGTACCCTTCGTACAGATATAAATCCTTCAGTGAAAATAAGCCACGCCATGGAATCCTTCCAAGATCGCTCTTAAGCGATTTGTGATAGAATAATAATTGAGTCGGGCTTGATATCGAATTTAATCTTGTCTAGGGTTCTGTTATGTGTCTGCTTCACATACATGTTGGATACCTGGCCTACTTTGTACACTATACGGCATAACGCAATGTTTGCGTACAAACTATGAACGTAATATTAGTATCATGATCACATTAATGAGACTGTATGTTTAACTGTGATTCTAGGTCAATGTCAAAAATGTAGCCTGATGTGACGTCATAAAATCGAACGCGAAGGATTGAAAATTAATTAACGTGTAACGTATAATAGACTTGCCGTACAACCAGTTCCAAAAGTATTTCAATGTCACGTCCAACGAATCACTTTACGAAGAGTAACTAAGAAGTGGTTAGAGGTATTTGAAATATAATATATACAACATATATGTATACATGTAGTATCGGATGGACTAGGGAGTAAAGTTTTCGCGATTTCAGGCGCTTCTAGAAAGTCGACTAAGTACGTGTGGGCTTTACGAGCACGAAAGATGATTTATTAGCAGATTTAACCAACTTGATTATTTTACATTATAGGTATGTGTAGTCGTGTGCAATGTCAGCACTATTAAATGAAGGTGGTTAAATCTGCTAATAAATCATAT